>FIZR01027654.1:0-39534 GCA_900060175.1 Ferrisia virgata | reverse complement strand
ATACTCGTTTCCGCCCTGACCGCGAGGAGGTGGTGCCGGCACAGTATAGAGAGAAAGAACAAGTTAAAAACTATTTTAAAAAATAATTTATAAGTCGCAACTATCTCGCTATCCTAGTGCTTTTCCAAAAACTTTTACAAATAAACACAAAAAAAAAAAATAAAATCAAAAAAAAAACGCTAAAAAACACTAAGTCGAAAAGTAATCGAAATATCAAAAACACTCAAAATTACTTAACAACATAAAACGCATGAAATATCTGAAAACCACGTATGAGTTTTTTGGCTCCCTATGCTACCGCACCTAGCTTTCGCTTTATCGGTAACATAGATCATCGCATCTTTTCATTTTTCCTTCGTATTTATTTTCTTTTCTCTTCTTTACATTTCTTTATTTATGCTATTATTTTTTCTTTACTTAATTATAACTTAACTTACCTTAACTTTAAATTTGGAGACTTCCTTCAGTCTTTACAACATTTGAAGCTTCTCTTAATTCTAACTTAAAACTAACTTAACACTACGTTCTCTTCTTCTCTTCTTTTTGTCATAGTCGGTAATTTATTTTGTCCTATCCGGGTGTTTTTAGGTCAGGTTCGGGTGGGTAGCCCGAATGACAGACTGGAACTGCACTATTTCCTGGCTAGATGTGCCTACGGGGATTATATCCCTCTTAGTAGGATCGATCTCACTACTAGCTAGCGCCTTAGCTGCGTTCGGATGCTCGAACGATCAGTCCTGCTTTTACAGGGACTGTTACTTCTTCTCGGTTAGTGCAGCTCCGGCGAAGTCGGCGAATGGCCGACCCCCGTACAGTAACAGTTCTGTGAGGGGGCACGGCCACTGCACGGGTCGCAGTTTCGCTTTCAGGGTGTTCCTGGCTTGCATCCTGGCTTCATCGGGACAGTCGAATATAATATGCGGGCAGATGCAATTTGAAATTCTGCGTCTAGCCCCGTTTTAGTTCAATCAAAGACCACTTTGGGCCCTCTACCAGGCGGTTGAAAAGTTACAGGTTGCAAAAGTCAAGATACAAATGATGAGAGTTGAAGCACAAATAAGCATAAACGAAGCACTAACAAGTGACCCCTCCCCTCCCCCCGCTCACTTCCCAACCAATTGGCAGTGGCAGGAGAGCAGGTGAAATGCGCATATAATTTAGGAGGATCAAAATAGGGGTTATACATGAAAAAAGTTCGAAAGTTGGTCGGAAATTTGTTTCTCAAAAAAGAAAGTTCAGAGCTTGAATGAAAAATTTTTCTTGAGCTTGGGAAAATCGAGATACGAATGAATTTTGTCTAATTCAAGGCCGTAGATTATAAACACAGTGTTGGTTTTTGTCCAGAAGGTTTAGTTTCCGAGATACGATAGCCAACTTTTTTCTTACTCTGTGTTCACTCAAAATAAAGCTCTGCTTGAATAGAACTAAAGAGGATCAAAATGTAGGGTATACGTGAAAAAAATTCAAAAATTGGTTGGAAAGTTTTTTCCTAAAAAAAAAAAAAAAAATGTTCTACTTACATTAATGATGCATATGCTTATAGATAATAGAACAATAATTTACTTTTATGAGCATCCGTAAAGAGCAAAACAGTATAACATAAGTGTTCTTAAATTAAAAATCAGAATTGAACTTTTTACATATCTACACGTGGAAAGGAGCCTAAATTGGTTTAATAATATTACGAATAAATAACGTTCCTCCATCAGGATTAATATCGGATACTTGTAAACCAAATAATCCCGCAATTTTAGTATTCACACTACAACAGCGTACTTGGCCACCGGCTTCTTCGAATAAATTTCTCAATTGTATTGCACATAAATCCTCCTCGCAATATTCTTTCAATGGATCGTCTTTTAATTTTAATGCCACAAAGTTGGTCATTAAAATAGCTATTGCTTTTTTATTTCGTATCCATTCTTTATCGTAGATAATCTTCACCCATATATTTGATTTTTCACCATTCGTTGGTCTTACATCAATGTCAAACACTCCAGTTAAAATAGAAATCCCTTCGATATCTCTCCCGCCAGTAATTACATGAATGCTCCACCCATGTGCATAAGTCCTGATGTGGAAATTGATATGGCTCCAAAGTGGAATTAATTTTTCATGTAGCAATTCAACATTAATATAATTGTACGTTGATTTTCTCCACGAGGAAAACGCCATATCTTCGGATGGTACTAATTTCTTAAGTCTATAAGGTGGTCTCTGTGTGCTACGATTGCCTCCAGAAATAAACTAAAAATCATAAGTAAATAGAAATTCAAAAATCTCATAAATCTGTAAATTATGCAATAAAAGTAAACATAACAGCTACATATGTTACCGAATTCGCTGCGTTCTTCAATTCTTGCAAATTAGATAACGGCACGTCATCCTCAGTCATTGGGTATTCTACAGTACGCTCTCGATGCAGCAGTTTTGAAAATAATAATTCTGTGGATCTTATACGATGATGGGTGTACAGAATTTTTTGTTTGTCTTTATCGTTGCAGAATTCATACAATTCTAATTCCTTTGTTTCATACTCATACGGCTGCGTCAGAAAACAAAAAAAAGCATCAATGCGTTGATCTTTGAGCCTGATTTTCGTAAAGTAAAGGAAATACGCGAATTTTCCATTCATTGAATTAAAAGAAGGAGCGCTCTGCGATGTTTGTTCTTGATCATTAGTTGGAATATAGGGAAACATTAGAGTGAATATTTGAAACTCTCAAAAAGCATAACTATAGAACCTCTACTAAATCTGCATACCAAATTCCATCCCTGTATAACAATTTGGAAGGGTGATATGAGTGGAACAAAAATTGCGGATGAAAAGTCAAACCCAACAAACGGCATATGTAGTACCCCTATTGACTTGCTAACTCATTTCGAAGGGAGATCTAATCAGATATGCGAGCCATCAACTTGAAAAATAAGAAAAATCGACCTGAAAACTACATTTTTGGAGCTTTGATGGGATGCAATGGGAATGAGAAGTTGAAATCCCACCCACTAAACATGATAATGAAATCAGAATTCTTACACTCATAACAATGTCCAAAATAAGGTATTAATCGAGGTTAAATTGTTAATTTGGTTTCAATACCGCATTCAGGAGGTTCATTTCATGTGAAAATGATACCCACACATTCCACCTAGTTATGTATTACCTCAAAGGAGGTGTGACGAAAATTATTTGTTGAGAAACAGTGAATGAAGGAGTTGACTTCATACCAACAACATAAAAAGTATCAGAACTTATATTCTTTCGATGGTTTCTTCTTGTGTGCAAAGAGTACTATGTATTTTTAAACTTGCAAAATTGGCTCAAAATTTGCTCAAACATTTTCAAAAAGTTAAAAAAAATTTTTTCAGAATTGAAATTATTACAAATTTTTATAGCCAAAATCATTATCGTTGACAAATTTTAGGGTCTTTCAGAAAATATTACTTTTTTCGTTTTTTCATGAGAAATGTCCTCCTAAATGGGTGTAGGACATCAATTTTACTAGACTAAACGCAATATTTCTATCTTTGTTCATTTCAGGTTGGTTTTTAGCTTGATTTTCTGTGTAATATTGTCAATGAAAACCATGCTATGACAGTCTATCGACCAACGGTTGATGAGTAGGGGTAGGTATCTACAAAATCCGTTTTGGAATTCTAAAAGACCATTGCAACCATTTTTGGCATTGGCAGATATTAACATCGAAAGATGTTTAATAGCACATTTTACAGTTGAACCGTCATCAGTTGACTGCCAGCAGGTGACCATCAACATTGGATCATCAAAATCTGCACACTGAAAATCCGGATTGTGTTTGATGGCCTGGGATGTTGATGACTCAATATTGATAGTCAACTGTTCTGGGCTGTTAATACCTGAACCGTCAACAATTGGATTATGTTCGATAAAAAAGTTGAATGTTATGAAAACAATTTTCAAAAATTTTTTAAATTCCTGGTATTAAAAAGAAATTACAATTTTTTAAAAGTTGTGTCACTTCAGATGAAATTTAGACTTCTGCTGGAACCAGGGAAGTGATAACATGAAGAATTTTGAAAATTTACTTAGCATTTTTTCCTAAATATTCAAGTTGACGTTCCAGATGTTAGTCTAGATATTGATTGTCAACTGTTGAAAGTCCATATATCTTGATGTTTCAAGTTTTGATCCACTATTGCTCTCAAGAGTTGACAGGCTAAATCTTGATGGTGGGGGTGTTTATGGTCCACTATTGTTGGTCAACTCTCGACAGTCTGCTGTTGACAATCAACTTCTAGTCAGTATTTTGAATGAGGGATGTGCTAGGGTAATATTTTTGCCCCTAAACTTTTGTGGAGAGGTACCCAATGAGTTTGTGAAAATTTTGTAAATCTGAGAAGAATGCAATTTCCTTTTGTCTTTTCGTGGAATATACTTTCTCAAATTTTGAAAAAAGCTTCAAAAAATGTTCACATTTAATTAAGTATGTTTTTTAGTCGGATACTTCTTAATTATGTAATGTACTAACCTTTTCCGCATCGCAAATCTGAAAAAAATGGCAAGAATTTCATAAATGATTATTTATTTACATTGATTTAAATGAAAATTGGATCATTGAAACGTACCTTACCAATATACTAAGTATTTAATTATCACTCACTTTGTAAACAATTTTTTGAAGAGTACCACGGCCATCTCTACCACATTTATTGAGATCCTCAGGCAATTCTTTTACTATTGGAGTGGCCTCTGTGGTACATTGTAGTGGTTTAGACGGATCAAATTCTGTCGGTTCTAAACATTTGTCATTCGATTCTGCCCTGGGGCAGAAAAACATTTGTACGTCATTACGCACATCTACGAATTGTGAGTCAGATGAAATCCTTCTGTTTTTTGTCTTAATGATACTAAAGGATGAAGGAACTTTTAAATGAATTCGACTGCGTGTCGTTGTAACAAAGATAATAGGTAAAACTTCTTCTCGATTAATTTTTTTAATTGAGTATGCTGTAAAAAGAAAGACAAATCATCGTAGTCTATAATGCGAATTGCTCGACTTTTTTTATGCAAGTAGACTAAACGTTCTTTTTACTACATTCGAAATTTGTTACCTGCTTGTTCATAGGATACGTTATCTACACCTCTGAATGTTTCTGTAACAATTTGTTTACGTAAATCATAATTTGATTTATGGAACTGGGTCATGTGTGTATGAAACCATCATTACCTTCGTCTTTTGTTATGTCAAGAATTGGCGAAATTCTTGGTTTGGCACCATTTTCAAGACCGAAAAGCTTTAAGATTTTCTCAGTTATTGGACTACAACAAATATTACCTCCGATCTGTTGAAATTTATTTTTCAAAAATTCAACGCATAAGTTTTCATCGCAATATGTTTTTATTGTTTTTTTATTTGGATCTGACAAATCGGTAACGTTTGCTGGTTCGGTTTCGATAAAATTATTCATCAGAACGGCAATTCCATGAAGAGGATTTGGTGATTCCTGTCGTGCTGAGCTGTCGCTGTAGTAATATGCTACTTTGATCCAAATATTATACATTTGTTGGTCAGTGGCGTCTTTTGGCACTAAATCAGTATCAAAGACACCGGTGTAAATTAAAGGTTCGGCTCGTTTATTATCGAGTAACGCTTTGTATCGAATATGCTCGCAAATTTCATTCCAAAAGTCGACGAACTTTTCATGTTGTAACGCGACGTTGGCATGTTCGAAAGTGGTCTTCCTCCATAAACCTAATGCCATATCTTCGGCTGGCACTAATTTTTGAGGCTTGTAGGCTGACTTCGTTGTTGCATCGTCGTGCGAAGTTGAACCTGGCTAATGGCCAAAAATTGCACAAAGATAATATGGTACATTTTAGCCCTTCGAATAGATTTTTGAGAAAATAATTAAAATTCGAAGTACCTAAGTAAAAATGTTTTACCTCATCATGCGTATTGCTATGTACTTCGGTACTGGTAACTTTAAGATCATCTCTCATCTCATAATTTACCTCTCGCTCTCGAATTAGTAATTTTGAATTCAGTAGTTCAGGAGATCTCATTATATGTTTGCTATATAAACTCTTCTTTTCATTTCCATCGTAACAAATATTATAAAAAAGTACATTTTTTCCATCGAAGTCTTCACTGCCGCAAATCTGTAATAGTACAATATCAAATAAGTATTTATTATGAAAATAAATGCCCACACCTCACAGCTAATCAATTTTATGTTAAAAAATTGGAATTTAGTGTTTACTTTATAGGACGACCCATACAAATGACCTTTTCTGCCGTCAGCCAGGCATCCTTCGTCCGCAGATTCTAAATTCGGCATTGGTTCTTCCTCACACTGTAGAAGCTGACCATTTTCAAATTTTTTACGAACAATACAGTTCTTTTCGGCGCAAAAAAATCTTTGTAGAATGTAATCGATTGCTGATATGAACTTCGTACCATGTGCCATTCTCCCATCGATTATTACTGCTGTTTTTATCTCAACAGGTAGTGCTGGTTTATCGTAGAAATCCGAGAAGAGAATTAAAGGTAGGGCATTTCCAGGTTCAATTTTATTCAGTGCTTTTTCTGTGAAAATAAACGTTATTCGTATGAGTAATTCTCATCTTTATTATGATGTACCCTGTATTTAGTCTATGCTTATGAGAAAATTAATTTTACCTGCTTGCCATTTTAAAACTGATTTTTCGCGCAACGTCGCTGTAAAAAAACAATCGAGTATTTCATTTTATGTTCGTATGTAAAATATTGCTTCACTATGAGCAGGTAAATTTTAAATTTTATCGATCATATTGATAATTAATTGGAATGATTATATATGCGAAAACTAACTTGGTACTGCCGTCTCCACGGTGTAAATTAATGCTAAGAAATAGAGCGTTAGGGCTGTGCGTAAATTTCCCGACATGTTGGTTAGATTTTGGTTGATAAAATAATGGCGAATGATGATGTGATTACGTGTCGAAGAAATTCGATTCGATACGTGAAACGAGCGAAGCGCAGTAACAGCTGCGAAATATGTAAGGATTGATTTGAACCTGACATTATAAATAATGTTTGAATATCCAGTCGACGAATTGAAATCTATCTGTAACATCTGTTTTTTCTTTCTTATCGCTGACGAAACAGTTAAATAGTAACATTAAAATGATGACTCGTGATTTTTTTTTCAATGACTCAAGTATTTTACTTCGTAGTCAATTTTTTTTTTTTTAAACATCGCGTGTGCAATCTACAGATTCTGATTTCCAAAGTTTCACCTGCTACTGTTGATCTATGTGGATAATTTTTGGGTATACAGGAAAAATGAGAGGCTCGTAAGGTACCTCTACCTATTAGGGTAGGTTGAATATTGATTCTTTGGAAATCTGCAAATGATGAGGTTTCCAACAAGTAGTGAAAGTAGTAATGAAGTGGTGATTTTAAAAATGGGCAGTGAAAACAGTTAAAAAAGTAATGAATTGACTCAAAATTTCAAGAAATGTAGTAAACACAGGAAATGTTGAAGGTCACGAAATATTTTCTTTTTATAATTTCAATCAAATCTGTTCATTTGTTGTATAATACAAACTTTCTTTCATTTGCGCATTCTGACAAAATCGTCGACAGTTGACTGTCATCATTGTGACGTCATCATTAGACTGACATCAGTGGACGGATTTTTATGGCCTTGAATGACATCTGTGGACTTTATGATTTCAAGCTGAAATGTTGAGGAAAATTAGAGATGTTTAAAGTTGACCCATCAATAACGCTGGACCTTAACCTTGAACTGATTTTATGATTGTCGTTGAGTTTGACCCTGAATTAATTTTAAGATTTCAAGTTGAAAACTCGAGAAAAATTAGTTGATCTTCACCCCGGTAGATTTCATAATCTCAAGCTGAAATGTTGAAGAAAATTAAAGAAAGTTGATCCGTCCACAATTGACCTTGACCTCGAATTGATTTTATGATTTTGAGCTCAAATGTTGAGGAAAATTAAAGATGGGTAAAGTTGGCCCATAAACAGCTGACCTTGACTCTGGGTTGATTTCACGAATTTAAGTTGAAATGTTAAGGAAAATTGAAGAAAGTTGACCTTGAACTCGGATGCGGGCGGATTTCCAAGACCTGGAATAACATCAGTGGACTTATTTTATGATTTCAAGTTGAAGTGTTGAAGAAAATTAGAGATGTTATTAGTGGACCATCAACTGTGTGACGTCATCATGGGACTGATATCAGTGAACTTATTTTATGAAGGATTCATGAAAACAGTGGACCTTGACCTTAAATTGATTTTATGATTTTTAGTTGAAATGTCGTCATCCGTTAACCCGTCAGCAGTTGACCTTGACTCTGGATTGATTTTAAGATTTTAACTTGCAATGTCGAGGAAAATTAGTTGATCTTCACCTCAGCTAATTTTATAATTTCGAGGAAAATTAAAGATGTTTAAATTTGACCCATGAACAGTTGACCTTGACTCTGGATTGACTTCATGAATATAAGTTGAAATATTGAGGAAAATTAAAGAAAGTTGACCAGTCAACAGTTGATCTTGACCTCGGATGATTTTATAATTTTGAATTGAAATGTCGTCATCAGTTGAGCTTAACTCTGAATTGATTTTAAGATTTCAAATCGAAATGTCGAGAAAAATTAGTTGATTTTGAACGCGGTTGTACCACTTACATCTAAAATATCAAAACTTACATCATTTCGATGTTTACTCTTTGCGTGCAAATAGTTCCAAGTATTATGATTTTGAGTTGAAATGTCATCACTTCTCACGTTAACAGTTGACCTTGGCCCTGAACTGATTTTAAGATTTTAAGTTGAAATATTGAAGGAAAAATCTGTCTTTAACATTTTAACATGAAATTCAACGCTTTCACAGAATGATCCCTTGCACTAAAACATATCCATGTCAAAATTAAATATGTTTTATTTTACCCGTGTATGGTGGACCATGACTCTGAACTGATTTTAACATCGAAAGATATTTAACAGCGCATTCTGAAAAAATCGCCAACAGTTGACCGTCATCATTGGATGACATTGGTGGACTGTCAACAGTGTGACATCATCATTGGACTAACATCAGTGGACAGATTTTTTCAAGGATTGATTTTATATTGAATTATGGTTCAATCGATGGATATACAATAAAACACAAATGTATAACCAAATTGTAGTCATCTTACTAAATTTCCACTCAAAGGAGTCCATGGGGGGGGGGCGTAGCGAACTCTGTCCAGTATTGCGATTATCGGAGTTTCTTTGTTGATTTTCTTTTTGTTTCTTCGTTTATTTATTTTCTAACGTGAGAACTCCAGTAAGAATGGTTCGATTTTCGTGAAATTTTCACCATACGTTCAGATCATTAGTACTCATAGCTGGATCATTTCATCCCTAATGGACCATTCACGTGAAAACGATATGTTGCGCGCGTTGACTTTGAAAAACGTTGCGGCGTTAAGTGTGAGATGAGTCTATCGACTTTGTCCAAAATCAAAATGTAAAAAACTGTTAAATAATAAAATGTAGTTGATCAAAATTCTCGAAAAAAAATGTAATTTCACGAGTCCATCGGTGTAGATCAAAAGATCATGATTTCATTTTCGCATTTCATGTCAAGTGCATGCGCGTAGGACGCGTTTTGTCTCGTTTCTTTTTTGTTGATCATGGAAAACTAGTATCTTATTTCATTTCGTTATTCAAAAAAATTCATTGTTCTTAACGAAATATAAAATCATACACGTTGGTAAATTCATAAACTGAGAGTAAATCCTATTTTGGATGTTGTTCGGAGAAGAGGTGCATTCCAATTTTGTGAAAAATTTTTAACCATAACCTAGTTCTTTATTTTGCCATTTATTATACGTATGTACCTACGAATAATTACTCATGAACGTCTGTAAACATATTATAAAAGTAACATAACCCGTAACTAAATTAAAAAAATGTACATTTACTTACACACGAATAAGACTCTAAAGTAACCTTATAATGTCACGAATGAATAACATTCCATTATTAGGATTGATATCAGATACTTGTAAACCGAATAATTCTGCAATTTTACCATTCACACGACAACAACTAATTCGGCCATCAACTTCTAGAAATTTATTTAGCAGTGTTTCTGCGCATAAGTTTTCCTCGCAGTATTCCTTCAGAGGATCCTCGTTTAATTTTATTGCCACAAAGTTACTCATCAAAATAGCTATTGCTTTATCATAATGCGCTGATTCGTTATCGTAGATAATTTTTACCCACATATTTGATTTTTCGTTTTTGGTGTTGTTATTAGACATGGGTTTTATGTCTATGTCAAATACTCCATTTAAAATAGAAATTCCTTTCAAATTTCTTACGTTAGCATTTTCATTATCGTTCCACACTTGCGCATAATTTCTGACACGATGGTTGATATGGTTCCATAGAGGGATTAGTTTCTCGTGTTGTAATTCGACGTTAATATAATTATATGTTGGTTTCCTCCACAAAGCAAAGGCCATATCTTCAGATGGTACTAATTTCTGTACTTTATAAGGCGATTCGTTGCTACTGTCTTGAGAAGCGAACTGAAAAACGGATATGATTTTAAAAATTTCATCATTCGAAAAATTACCCAACGTAGGTGTATATAGAAATGCAATCTTACTGAATTTTCAGCTTTTTTAAATTCTTCTAAATTAGATAGCGGTAAATCAGTTTCGATCATGGGGTATTCTATAGCATGCTCCCGTAAAAGCAATTTTGAAAATAATAATAGTGGAGATCTTATGCGATGTTTGGTAAACAAAATTTTTTGTTTATCTGCATCGTAGCAAAATTCATAGAATTGTAATTCTCTTGTTTTGTACTCGTACGTCTGTTGCAGAAAAAAAAATAATAATAAATAAATAAATATGAAAGTGGTTACATTAATATTAGAAAAATTTGCTTAATAGGAGCTTTCCCGAAAGATACCTGCCTTATGCTATTTATCGACATGTACTAGTTTATGGTAGTATTAACAAAACCTATTTTGGGGTCCTCTCCTAGAAGATCATTTAGACAATTTTTGGCCGTGTTAGATATTCATTCTTTGTGTTTTATTTTTTTTGCGACGAAATTCATTCACTAGGCTTGGTACCAACCAAATTCGCTCAAATTTGGCCAGTAGGCTTGGTTTGACGGCGGAATGGATACATACGTGTCGGAATGATCTTGAGTCCAAATTTAGTTAGTATATCAAAATTTTTGGAATGAGAGTGCTGAGGTAAGAGAATCGTAAAAATTGTTTGTTTTTGAACCAATCGATGGAGAATTGAAAGTTGTACAACATATCCCCATTAGGAAGGGAGTTGAGTGGTTTTCCCTCTTTGACCTGGGTATGAGAACAAGGTAATCGGATTGGAAAAGTAATTCGATACTCGATCTCATTGCGTCATAGGTGTCGAATTTGGAGGAATCGATATGACACGCACTGTTTTAATGGTTTTTCATGATTTTTCAACTCTAATGGTAGATAAGGGGCATTTCAGGGCACGAATTAAAAAAATATAAATGTATATTCAAACTCGACAGGCCTAAAATTAATACATATAGATAGTTGGATACTTATGTAAATTCTTTTTTTTTTCATTTTTTTTTGAATTTTGGCTATATTCAGGGACCTGGTGGAAAAGTTGAAAGGAGTTCAAAAAAATAAGCCTGTTACTTCACTTTCTGTAATTTTTGCCTGATTACAGTCTATAGGCTTACAGCAGATAAGGGAGGCTATCAACAAAATCAGTTTCAGAGTACTGAAGACCATTACAACCATTTTTGGCAATATTAGATATTTATTTTTATTCAGTTCCCACCCTCACCCGCTTCCCCAAAAAACTGAAACTCTTTTGCTCAGCTAGGTACCGACCAAAATAAGTCAAACTTGGTAAATTAGCTTAGATAAGCGACGGATTTAGTATTCTGTAGTGGAGTTGATTTTGGGGTCGAAATTCAGCTATGCCCAAATTTGGGGGAGGGGGTGCTGAGAGGCTAAAATCGCAAAAAATATTCTTATAGCTGTTCCTTCCCTACCTTTCCTCGAAATTAAGCTAGGAAGTTGAAATTGGTATGTAGACTTGATAAGAGCCCCGAATGTGCTTTTTGTATGTTTCGACTTCTCAAACACCGTGCTCCCTCTCATGGCCTCAATAATGAAGTTTTTTGGTAAATTTTTTCTTATTTTTTGAGTTTGTTCCTCGCATAACTATCCTCCAAATTGAGCTCGAAAATTGAAATTTGGTATGTACGTAGATTTAGTATAGGTACCAGGTGTGCATTTTGGGAGTTTCGACTTTTTATCAAGAATCAGAGGTTTTTTTGACCAAAATTAAGAATACCTCTGCCCTCTTAGGAGTGTTGAAATCACATTTTGAAAATTAATTTGATGAAACATTCAACACGGATAGTCTTGGGGTGGAGGGGGGGTCGTTTTATGAATGTGTAACGTTTTTGATTTGAAGTTTTTGATCAAAAACTCGCGATGAAAGATGATTATAAATGATTTTTGCACATTTTGTTAATGTGTTCAAGTTGAATAAATGTGAAAAAAAAATTTTAAAAAAACAAAAAAATGAAAAAATATAAAAATACAAAAAATTTTTTAGTTGAAAATTAAAAAATTAAAAAGTTGAAGATGATTATGAATGACTTTTGCACTTTATCACTTTATGTTAAAATGTTAACATGAATGTCTAATTTCAAAAACTAAAAATATAAAAAAGTTGAAAAATGGGAAAAATTAAAAAATTAAAAAAAAAAATTGAAAGAAAAATCAAAAAAATAAAAAAGCAGTAACGATTAAAGAATCAAGAAAAATCCAAAATTTAAGCAATAAAAAAAATTGAATAAATTTATTCATTAATTTATTCAGAATGCAACAATTTTTTTGTATTGAAAAAATTAAGAATAGAGAATGATTTTTGCACTTTATGTTAAAATGTATAAGTTGAATAAATGTACGAAGAAATTGTTGATTAGGTGGTGTACTTTTCTGATATGTTACATTTTCACGATTTAAAATTTTTCCCTGCCTCATTTTAAGTAGGAGCTTTCAACCTTTATACTATTCAGGAAAAGTTGGGCTTTCATTTCAGAAGTTCAATTTAGAGCTTTCAATATTCTCACCATCGATTCCGAATCTCGTTTCTAATCCCTTGCAAGATCGAACAGAACGATTCATTAAAGGTGTAACCAATCTGAAATATGAGCCTTCAAATTTGCTCTGTTTTACAAAAAATCACAATTGCTCAAAATTTATAATGGTCGCCCCCCCTCCCACTGGCGTAATTGCTGTCAGCTTCTTGGTGGAAGTGATGCTTGCTGAAATTTCTTTTAGAAAATCAAAAATATATAGCCCGAACGAAGCAAGACCAAATATTTAACAAAATTTCGAGTGTTAGGGATCGAAAAATGAATATTTTGACGTATGTTTAAGCTGTTAATGCTGAATTTTACTTTTTTTTTCGTTTATAAAGTGAATTTTTTACTTTAAAAAAAAAATCATTCGAGGATGTCGCCAACACATACGTCCCCCTCTTCCCATCTAATTCTTTGAACTATTAGGGCTCAAGTGACGATGCTTCCTTCACCGGACCATTGAGAGGAACTTTCCAACAAGTATCATTTTCTGATCGTTTTATAAGGAATGAGTTGACTTATTTTCAAGCTTACTTAACTTTTCAACCACCTAGACCGGTCTAGGGTAGCTGTACTTAATCAATCTTAATTATCTTAAATGATTTATTTAGTTAGATAGTCACAATTCTGACCTTTCTTCATATGGTGAACGTATTAAAGCATTACCTTTTTAACTAATTTCTAAAAAAAAATTCAATATGAACTTATCTCAGTAAACTTCTCAACTTGGGGAGGGGGTGAGGGGACACCAAAAACATGTTCATATTTAGGTATTTATGCGTTTACGCGTTTTTCATTCGAAATCCCGTGAATGAGGGGAGGGGGAAGTAAATAAATGTTTAAATTTTCGAATTATAAATATGAGTACTAACCTTTTCTGCTGGGCAAATCTGCAATACATGAATGAGTATTCGTGTTAATATCAATCAAAAATTGATAAATAGACGTATCTTTATCATGTATAGGTTCATATTAAGTACTTAATTATATACCACTCACTTCGTAAAAAATTTTATGAAGGGTACCGTGACCATTCATACCACATTTATTTTCACCATCCGGAAGGTTTCTTACTAATGGAGTGGCCTCTTCAATGCATTGCAGTTCTCTAGATTCGTCAAATTCAATTGGCTCTAGACATTTTTCATCGGATTTTAATTTAGGACAGAAAAATATTTGCTCGCTGTTATACGAAGCTATGAACTGTGAACTGGATGAAATCCTTCTGTTTTTCGTTTTAATAAAAATAAAGCCTAAAGGAACGTTTAAATTAGTTGGACTATGTATCATCGTGACAAAGATTATTGGTAAAACTTCATTTCGCTTAATTTGCCTGATTGAGTAAGCTGTTAAGAAAGACAAATCATTATAGGTAGTGGGTAAATGTCTCTTAATTTTTTTATACAAGTAGCCGAGACGTTTGTTCGATTACATTCGAATCGTTATCTTTTAATTTGTTACCTGCATGTTGATAGGAAATATCATCATCTTTAAATGTTTCTGTAAAATTTTTCATTAGATTAATCGTAATTTTATACATGTTCAACTGAACGATGTGCGTATTAAATAATTATCGAATACAATTCTTCGACTCTGATTACATACCTTGGTCTTTTGTTATATCCAGAATGCTAGATACCTGCAGTTCTGCACCACCGTCCAGACCAAAAAGCTGTAAAATTTTTTCAGTGATGGAACTGCAACAAATTTTGCCTCCCGCTTGTTGAAATTTATTTTTCAAAAAATCTACGCATAAATTTTTATCGCAATATGTTTCCAATGTTGGTATTTGCGAATTTGAACCCGCTTCGTTATCGGTTCCAGTTTCGATGAAATTATTCATCAGAACGGCTATACCATGACTGAGCTTTGGCGATGTTAATCGCGATGGTTCGCTGTCGTAATAGTAGACCAATTTCACCCACATGTTGTATATTTGCTGGTCAGCTTTGTTTTTTGGCGTTAAATTAGTATCAAAGACACCGGTATAAATTATAGGCTCGCCGTGATTATTATTGAGTAACGCTTCGTATCGAATATGCTCGCAAATTTCATTCCAGAAGTCCAAGAATTTTTCATGTTGTAACGCGATATTCGCCTGCTCGAAAGTAGTTTTCCTCCACAAAGCTAATGCCATATCTTCGGCTGGCACCAATTTTTGAGGTTTGTAGGCTGACTTCGTTGTTGCATCGTTTTGAGAAGGTGAACCTTGCTAATGATCAAAAGCGATTGAAGAAAATGTGTTTAATTTTAGTTGTTCAAAGAAAATTTCCACAAAATCGATAGATTTGAAAGCAATGTAAACGTTTTTACCTTATCTTGTGTATTGCTATGTGTTTCCTCATTGGCAAGTTTGAGATCATTTCTTATCTCATAATTTACCTCTCGTTCTCGAATTAGTAATTTTGAATTCAGTAGTCGAATAGATCTCATTACATGTTTGCTATATAAACTCTTTTTTCTATTTTCATCGTAACAAATATTATAAAAAGGTATCTTTTTGACGTCAAATTTATACTTTTCATCGTCGCAAATCTGAAATATGAAAATTATATATGTAATTACAGTATCGTGGTAAGCAGGATTGCTTGACGAAGTTACAACTGATCGATCTTAAGTTGCAAAATTGAAATTTCATGCTTACTTTATAGAACGACTGATACAAACGACCAGCTTGGCCATTCGCTACACATCCACTGTTTGCAAATTGCACATTTGGTATTGCTTCTGCTTCACACAGCAGAGCGTCATCTTTTCGAAATTTCTTACTAATAATACAGTTCTCTTTCGAGTTTTTGTTAGCGCAAAAATATTTTTCAAGGAGGTAATGAATTTGTGAGCTGAACTTGGTCCTGTTTCTCATTCTGCCATCGATTATTACTGCTTTTTCTATTTTAATGGGTAGTTGTGGTTTATTGTAATGATCCAGATAGAGGACCAAAGGTAAAGCATTTCCAGGTTGAATTTTATCCAGTATTTCGGCTATGTACATATGAATTTTTGCATTAATACCTAGTCTTCATCTTATGTAAGCTACTTATAACTGTTCTAATGATAAAATTGATTTCACCTACCTGGTTCCGTTTGTGTGTCTGAATCATCGTACAACGTCGCTGTAAAAAAAAAAAAATGATTTCATTTCCGGTTTTGTCATACGTAAAAGTATTGTAAGGCCTCACAACCTTACACGATACTTTTCAGAAATCTATCAATTATGTAGATGAATTTTTAATTTTGCCCTGTGAATTATTAATACGTGCTACTAACTTGGCTGTACTGTTTCTACTTTGTAGATTATTACTGCAAAAAGGAACGACAGAACAATGCACCATTTTGCCAACATGTTGGTAGGATTCGCCTCAATCTTGTAATAACGATTGATTCTGTCGAAGAAGTTGAATTTGATAGTTGAAGCGAGTCATTCGCAAAAACAGCTGCAATATGTGTATTTAGTTGAGCCTGACATAAAAAGTAGTGTTTGAATAACTACTTCTCGGCGAATTGAAATCTACCTGCATGTAACATCTGCGTCTTTCTTGTTATGTTTTGCGAATCTGAAGGTGACGACATGAAATAATTCATGAAATTCTTCTCTTTGAAGTTAATTTCTGTTTAGAGATTAGTTGGACCTGGGAAGATGAATCTTTTTAAGCGAGTTTTTTTAGAGCATAAAAACAAGATTCGGAATAGTTGGTCATAAAGTATTGAAAGCCCAAAGTTAAACTTTTGAAATGAATGCGCAATTTTTTTTCACAGCGAGCACAAAATTTTGAATCTACCCACTAAAAAATGTAACACAAATCAGTACGACGAAGCCTTCCTATATGTTCGTTTCAATTAATCATTATTCAAGATGCGAACTCAATATCTCTCCAAGTGGCGCATAGGCCCTCAGTTTTTATCAGAATTCAACATAATAAAAGGAGTGAAATGAAATGCCGATTATTATTACTTCGAAGAACCTGAATTTGAATATCGGTACTTTTTTGATACAATCTCACTGCTCCCCCAAAAGTTGACTTGTCGATTTTTATTTGTTTGATGTGACTGTATTTCAATACTCACTTACACTTTTGGATTTATCGTTTGTGTAACCTCCTGACCAGCATAACAAGCAAAAAAAATATATGAAATGGCAGAAAATTATAACAGCGTGTGACATTTCTAATTTCAGGGCAATGTGATAAGTTATTAAACTTATTTTTTTAATTCACCTCACCTTGCCTCCTCATTAACCCAAAATTACCGAAATAAATTGACTGCTGAGCTTCTATCATTCAATCCTTGCTTTAAAAAGGGTATATTTTGAAACCTGTTTATTTCAGTCAATGTTACAAATGGATTATGATGGAACAGCGTTCGGGTGTTGAAATCCACCCGACAAAAAATTCAATGTTGCATAAAAATAAGGCTACCAGGTGCAAAAATTGATGTGAATTACTCACAATGGAGGAGAATTATGCGAGGATGAAACTCAAAAAATAGAGAAAAAATCGACCAAAAAACTTGATTTTGAGGCCGTGAGAGGCAGCAAGAAATCTGAGAAATCGAAACCCTCAAAACGCCCAAAAAGCACATCCATAACCTTTACTAAGTCAGTTTCTAGCTCAATTTGGAAGGGAGATAGGGGAAGAACAGTCTTATCTTCAAGGTTAAAAATGGGGAAAACCCGTCATATCTCCCCCCTAAATTAGCCAAGGAGGCTGATTTTTGAATATGCTATTTAACCTTGGATCGTCTATCGACTGGCGCAAATCAGAATATTTTTTGCGATTTTATCATCTCATTAGCCCCCCTCCCTCCTCCAAATTTGGACATGGCTGAATTTTAACTCAAGATCAACCCTGCTATAGAGTATTAAATTCGTCACTTATCCTGGCTTATTTCCCCAGTTTGACAGATCCGATTTTTGCACATATCAGATATTTATTTATTTTTTCCGCCGAAACTGAAAATCATTTTCTCAGCACAATACCGTCCAAAATTGATCAAATTTGGGAAATTGTATTCGATTGGCGGCGGATTTGATATTCTGGAGTAGAGAAGACGACCTAGGATCAAAATTCAATTGTGCTAAAATTTGGGGGAGGAGATGCCGAGAGGCTAAAATTATAAAAATTGTTCCTTTCTAAACCAAGGATTTTCCCCTTTCTCACCTCGAAAAAAGGCTGTTCCTTCCCTATGTCTCCTCCAAATTTAGCTGTGAAGTTTAAATTTGGTATGTCGATTTAGTAAGGATCCCAGTTGTTCCTTTTTGGGGGTCGCAATTTTTCAGCCTCATTGTAGCTCCTCACAGTTCCAAAAATGTAGGTTTTCGGTGGGGTTTTCTAATTTTTTGAATTTGTTCCTCGCATAGCTCTCTACATATTGCGCTAGAAAGTTGAAATTTGGTATGTAGATTTAGTATGAGGATTTCGAGTTTTTAACCTCATTGCATCTTCTCACAACTCTGAAAAAGTTGCTTTGTTGTAGGTTTTTCTTATTCTTTGGGTTCGTTCCTCACATATCTCCCCCTCCCTTCAATTGAGTTAGGAAGTTGAAATTTAGTGTTTTTTTTTTACCGAAGCTAAATATCATTTGCTCATCTCATCGACCCATATCACTTAAATTTAAGCAGTAGGATTAGATTTACGGCGGATTTGATATTTTTGATTGAAATTGACTTTGGGTCAAAATTCAGTCGAACCCAAATTTTGAAGAGGAGGTGCAGAGGGCAAAAGTGGTAAATATTGTTAATTCTGAGCCAATAGTTAGGGAATCAGAGATTGTATAATGCACTCAAAAATCAACTTCTTAAGTCGGGTAGAAAGGCAGATATCGCATCTTTTCCTTTCTTAACCTTGAAAAATACCTGTTTCACCCATCAAATTCGGTGTGTACGCTTAATAAAGGTCCTAGGTATGCTGTTTGGAGGTTTTGACTTTTTAGCTCCATCGTCACCACTGACACTCCTGAAAATATAATACTTTTTAATCTTCTTTCATGCATATCTCCCTTCTAAATTGATCTAGAGGGTTGAAAGGTTCGTAGATTTAGTGAGAATCTTGAATGTGTCTTTTGATGATTTCTGCTATTCACTCCTACATCTACCTGTACCCCTACCACTGGAAAATTCGCATATCTTCCTCTCTTCATGAAAATCAGGCTCAAAAAGCGACGCGTAGCAATGCTTTTCTTTATGATAGAAAATGAATTTTCTTTTAAAATTTTTATTCTCGCTTATTTCCGGCTTACCTATTTTTTTAACAAAAATTTTAGTATTCGTGGGTCGTGAACATTACAAATTTGAACTCAGCGTTGACTTAGTTCATAGAAACCAGCGGCACGAATAAAAAAAACCTTAAACCTCTTTCTTGGAACAATCCTGTTCAAGAGCTTGTGCAGTAATGAGAAAAATTATGCTCAATTTGCATATTGGTTTAAGTGATCAATTTCAAATAAAACCTGTGTTGCAGAAGCTTGCTGCTGTTTTAAAACTCCCTTTCATATCAATCTCATTTCTCAACAATAATTCTTTAATGATAATTTTACTTATACAGTTTCGTATTACTTTAGTAGGTACTTAATTACATAATGTGCTTAAGTGATTTTAAATCTAGATTCATTTAGTAATATTAGAAATGTCCATCGGTTGCAGATCAAAAATATCGATAGGTTTATCTAATTCACCGAATAATTGTAAAATTTGGGTAGTTATAGGGCAACAACGTATTTGGCCGCCTATTTTCTCGAATTTACGCCGGAAATTAGTCGTGCAAATGTTTTCCGCACAATAGGTATTTAATGCATTTGCTTTGAAATTTAAAGAATCATCCTGATCAGTTTCAGTTAACAAGAAATTGTTCATTAAAATGACTAAGCCTCGACGATAAGGTTCCGAAGCCTCTCTATAGATTATTTTAACCCAAATGTTGGATTTTTGATTATCTGTATCGCCGTTGGGCGCGGCCATTACATCGAATACTCCGGTGTAAATACGATATTCAACATTCAACATCACCGCATCTGTCTGTTCGCTACTCCATTCGTTAACATGATTCCTTACATAAGCATTCATATCGTTCCAAAGAGGAATCAATTTTTCGTGCTGTAACTCGAAGTTGGCATATCTGAAAGTTGGTTTTCTCCATAAAGCGAATGCCATATCATCAGCAGGAACTAAATGTTGCAGTTTATAGACTGATTTTTTTGTACTGTTCGGTGATTCTTGCTCTTCCGTTTCTTGAAAGGTCTATAAAACATTTTTTTTTTTTTTTTCGAATGTAAGAATCTAATAGGTTTATGTTATTTATAAACAGCTGTCATGTCCAATATTACCAGGGCAGATGCTGCATCTTTCAATTCTTGGTAATTTGACAGAGGTAATCCATAGTCCATGGTAATAGGATATTCTACTGTACGTTCTCGGAACAATAATTTTGAAAATAATAGTTTAGGAGATATACTATGATGGACATATTGAATTTTTCGGCTGTTCATATCGTGACAAAAGTCGAAAATTTTAATTTCTCTGCCATAATTTCGATAAGGCTGTGTGAAAAGAAAAGTGATTCAAAAATTACCATCGAACTATTAACAAATTCTTCAAAATATCATTTACTCACCCTACTCTGCTGGCAAATCTACAATTAAACGTGTTGAAAATGAAATGATTGAAAAATATGATATGATTAATGCAAAATGCATTGTAACTTTTATAACTCACTTCGTAAACAATTTTATATTGTGTACCAGTATGGCCCACTCCGCATGTATTTGAACTGGTCTGCTGTTTCTTCACAACCGGTACTGCCTCTTTATTACACTGCAATGGCTTAGGCGCATTAAATTCTACTGGATCTAGACATTTCGCATTGGCGCTTTCTCTTGGACAGTAGAATATCGAGGTTGTATATTTAGAAAAGGAAAACTGCGTACCAGACGCAATCCTTCTGTTCAAAGTCTGTACGTGATTGATATCTTTTGGAACTCGTGGCATATCTTTGGGGCGAATCGAAATGGAGACAAGAGGTAATACCTCATTTCTTTGTATTTCACCGATCGAGTAAGCTGTCAAAAAGTAAAACATTGTACTTGAAAATTGCAATAATTTTAAGTAGTCTTTAAAGCTGGAATGGGAGAGACGAGAAGACCGAAAAAGACAACTGAAAGTCTTTTTTTTTGTTTTGACATAATATCTTGAAGATGCTAGATTCGAATATTCAATAAATTTTCAGGTACAAACTCACCAAACCGTTAATTATGCATGGAACGAACTCAAAAACAAAACCAGACCAAAAAACCACATTTTCGGGGCTTAAAGGAAGTGCAATAAGGCTCAAAAGTCGAGACCGCCAAAAGGCACATTCAAAGCCCCTACAACTGTACATGTCAAATTTCAACTTCCTGGCTCAATTTAGAGGGCAATTATGCGAGGAACAAACTCAAAAAATAAGAAAAACCGACCAAAAAATCACATTTTTGAGGCAGTAAGGGGTTGCAGTGAGGTTCAAAATTCGAGACCCCCACCACCCTTGATGCCACGTCAAGGACCCCTATTAAATGACAATACTAGATTTCAATTTTACAGTTCAATTCGGTGGGGAGATAGGGTAGGAATAGTCTTTTTTCAAGGTCAAACACACCTCTTAATTGACCAATGGGGCTGCTTTTTGGATGAGTTATACAACTTTGAATTCTATATCGATTGACTCAAAAAGGAACGATTGTTGCGGTTTTAGATCCTTAGTACCCCCCACCCCCCACCCCATTTGGGCATAACTGAATTTTGATCAAAGATCGTCCCCACTCATATTTATTTCATCTGCCTCCAAACTGAGCCGATTGGCTGAATCGAAGCGATTTTGGTCAGTATGGTCAGTATAGAGCAGAGTAAATGATTTTAGTCTTCGGTCGAAATAAAAATATCTGACGTTGCCAAAAACGGTCGCAATGGTCTTCTAGGACCCCAAAACGGATTTTGTTGATATTCCCTCCCTCTTCCGTCGTAGATTGATATACTTTAATTATAGCATGGGTTTCATTGACAATATGACGGAAAATCAGGCTGAAAAGCATCGTAATGTGTTGTTTTTTGAGCTCGATTTTCGTAAAGGAAATCTGCGAATTGCAGCTAAAATCCCCTGAAAGACACATCTGGGACCCTTACTAAACCTACATACCAATTTTCAACTTCCTAGTTCATTTGAAGAAGAGACGTTATAAGATATGTGTGCTGTCACAAAGTTAAAAAAAGTAAGGAAAATCGGTCGAAAAACATTTTTGGAGATGTGAAGAGGTGCAATGGTGCTAAAAGGTCGAAACCTCCAAAGGGTATAATCTAAAACCCCTACTAAATCTGCATACCAAATTTTAACCTTTTGGCTCAATTTGGAGGGAAATTATGCGTGCCACGAACTCGCAAACTGAGAAAAATCAACCAAGAAACTACATTTTGTTGGCTGTGAGGGGTGCAATGGGACTAAAAAGTTGAACCCCCCCCCAACACGTCTAGGGGCTCCACTAAATAAACATGGCGAATTTCAACTTTCTATCTTTCTTTGAAGGGGGATACAGGCGGAATAGTCTTTTTCCAAGGTTAAAAAGGCGAGAAAAACTCGTATCTCCGTTTCAGATTGACTTAGAGGTCTAATTTTTGAATACGTTTTTCAAATTTTGATTTCCTATCAATTAATTTAAAAACGAAAAATTTTTGCCGCTTGAGTATCTCAGCACCTCATTCTCCAAATTTGGGGATAAGCGAATTTTGACTCCAAAGTCATTCCCACTCAAAAATATCAACTTCGTCGCCAAATTAAGCCTTTTGCCCGATTTAACCGATTTTGGTATGTATCAAGCTGAGCAAATTATTTTTTGTTTCGGGAGCCAAAAATGAAAAGCAATAAATATCAGACATGGTCAAGAATAGTCTCAATGAGCTTCTAGGACCCCAAAAGAAATTTCGTGAACACTTTCACCCTCCATCCACTGTACGCCCGTGGTTTTTGACCCTGACAGTACAGTCTGCTCTCAGTTGGCAATATGATAGAAAATCGAACTGAAAAATTTAAACTCGAAGATCTCGAATTTTTAAAAATTGATCTCTTGTTTTGAATTTTGGTCGTGTGGAGAAAACAACTAAGGAGGTTGGTATCAAGACAAACGTTATTTTTAGTATAGCGTGTGTATTATTTTGATACCAGCCTCCTCAATTGAGAGGGAAGAGAGAAGGGCTGGCGGTAGAAGAGTCGTATTTCAAATCTCCCAAAAAATGAATACTCGAACTTAAGTGTCTGTGAGTTGATTGAAAATGGTATCTCTATTCAGTTTCTCCAATTTATCAAATTTTGATCATGTTGAAAGAGGTGATGGAAAAGGGGATTTCTCCATCTCGTCTACAAATCTTCAAATTCTACCGAAATTTTTGCTCACCTGCTTGTTCATCTGTTATCTCTTGATTGTTTAATATTTCTGAAAAAATAAGTATTATCATATCATTACTTATATTATTATATGATTATTAAGTAGGCCTATGTGTGCCTCTTCAATCAAACTTGATATGAGTAGGTATGTAATTATGTAAGTGTGGAATTTTAATTCCATCTTTATAGTTTGTTTGTTACCTTGATCTGTTGTAACATTAACAATATCTGACACTTTCGGTATAATATTTTCCCCTTGGCCAAAAAGGTCTAAAATTTTTTGATTTACCGGACAACACCGAACATCTCCTTGAATTTGTTGAAATTTATCTTTTAAATACTGAGCGCATAAATTTTCATCGCAAAACGTTTCTATTGCTTTTGCTCTTAATTTTAAATCTTCAGAATCGTCAATATCGATAGTGAGAAAGTTATTCATTAGAATGGCTATTCCGTGATCGATTTCTTTTGCTCCAAAGTAAACCATTTTGACCCAAATGTTTGATAATTGATAATCATTTGGTGCCAAATGTATATTGAAAACACCGGTGGATACTATTGCATGCGATTCATTGATTGCAAATTCTAGTACTGCTTTGTATCGAATATGTTTTTCGATTTCATTCCAGATATCGATGAGTAATTCATGTTGTAGAGCGGTATTCACCCGTTGAAATGTAATCTTTCTCCACGAACCTAGTGCCATATCTTCGGCTGGCACTAGTTTCTGCGCCACGTAAGCTGCCCACATTATATCTTGGTGCAAACTGGATCCTAGCTAATGAATAATTGCCGTATAAAATAATCTTCTATTTATCTTTTTTTCACGAAAATAATAGGATATTGTAAGAAATCATCTAGTTCGTATTGTACCAAAAAATCTTACTTCGGTTTGAGCGCTTTTGCCACTACCTTCGGATAACTCAGATTTGATTATTTTCAAGTCATCTCTCATATCGTACAGTGTACTTCTCTCTTTGAATAATAACTTCGAATTTAGTAACTTCGGAGACCTTATTTGATGACTGCTGAATACGCTTTTCTTGTTTTCTTCGTCGTAACAAACTAGGTAAAAAGGTATTTCTTTGGATATAAAAGGATATTTCTCGCTATTGCATATCTATAATCAACGAAAAACGATTATGATTTTGTATCGAAAAACATTTTTGTTTAACTTGAAAGTATCTACCTTGTATTGTGTTCTGTAAAAATGAGCATTTATATTTCCTGCACAAGCGCCGCTCATAGGTTCTATCGTAGGTATTAATTCGGAGGTACATTTGAGATGTTCAGAATCTTTGAAATGTTCACGAACGACGCAGCTCGCCTTCGAGTTATCCTCTGGGCAGAAAAACATTTGCTCGGAATTGGCTCCTGATAGCAGAAATTTTGTCCCTTCTAGCATTCTTCCTTCCTTTGTAACAACTTGCTCTAGTTCGTTGGGGAATTGTGGTTGATTCTCACCATCCGCATAAAGAACCAATGGAAGGGCAGTATAAGGTTCATTTTCATAGAATACTGCAGCTGTACAAACAAATGTACGTAGGTATATTAAATAATCCTTCGGAGTTGTTATTTATTCATTTCATTGTCATTCGAAATGAAACCAAAATTATATTTTACCTGCTTCTTTTTCTGTAACATCATGTTCGTGTAAAATGTCTGTAAAAATTTATATCGGTTTAATTAATTTCTTAATGAGATAATTTTTATAATTCAAATGTAGGCTGGATTACTCCGATGATTACTGACTTATGTTTGAGTTTTGTGTTTCTGCGATATAGATTAATCCAAAAAAGTAGAATATTATTATCATGCTCATTTTTTCGTTCATGTTGCTTGGAAGTTTTTTCTATCACAGCACGACCGAAGGATATTACTTTATAACTACGTTAGAGAAGTTTCATACGATGAGCAATGACGCATACCTTGGTCTTGATACCTAGCTAAAGGTATCGTGTGCGATTTGTTTAGATAGCTGAACTTGACATGAAATATGGATTAGAACGATTTGTTAATCGTCACCTTCGTTTCTAAACACGGTTTACTAAGTTACATTTGGTTTATATGAATTTAAAATCACGCTTAGTGAATTTTCCAACGTCTTTCCAGTCTACACTGAGGGTTGCCTCTAGTAGAATACTTGAAGTAAAAAGCTCAGTCAAATAAGGTCCTAACCTGAACAAAGTTCATAGTAAGCTAAATTTTTCATTATTCGTTGAATATGGTGTAAGTTAAAATGGAAAAAAGTTCTGGCTTCCTCAAGTGTAGAGATAACCTTAATAGGGTACCAGAATTGCCAAAAAAGTTGAGGATTCCTTTGTATCGTCTCGGGGAAGCTTCGAAAGAAAAAAATGGAAATGCGCAAAAGTATTCTACCATGAATTCGACATTCAATGAAATTTTTATTGTTTGAAAAAATCCAGTTCTTTGTGTAGTAAGGACTGCTCAAAGTCGAACCTGTTTTAAATCTTCATATATTAACATAATAAATTCATTTATAATTCTCGAAACATGCTTTCAATTGCAAAAATTATCTGATCTAAAAGTATTTGAGGTTCAATTCTACAGCAAAAGAGTTGATTGGTTTTCTTAAAAATTACAAAAATTCATCAAATAATAACCAATAACAATAATTTTTTTGAAGGTACTAAAAATTTTAAAAAAGCATTGCTTCGCGATACTTTTTTCTTAATCAATGGTGAAGATAGGAAATACATATCTAGTACCTTTACCAAATCCACATACTGAATTTCAACTTCCTAACTCAATTTGAGAATGAAGTAACACGAGGAACAAACTCAAGAGATAGGAAACACTCACCAGAGAACTACATTTTCGGCGCTACGAGGAGAGGACAATGAGTCTGAAAAGCTGAAATCTCTCAAAAGACACATTCAGGACTTATACTAAATTCACATACCAAATTTCAACTTCCTAGCTTAATTATGTGGAGGGGAGATCGGGGAGGGACAGCTTCTAAGGTCAAAAAGAGGAAACCTCCTCATATCTCCCCTCCTAATTGGTCTGGGAAGCTGATTTTTGGATATGTTGTACAACTTTGGATTGTCTATCGATTGACTCGTAACGAAACGATTTTTTTAGATTTCAACCCCTCTGCACCACTCCCCAAGTTGAGCGTAACTGAATGTCGATCCAAAGTCATCCCCACTCCACAATATTAAATCAATCGCCAGGCGTAGCTCATTTTACAAATTCGATCGATTTTGGTCGCTATTGAACTAAGCAAATGATTTTCAATTTTGGGAGAGAAAAAATAAATATCTGGCATTGCCCATAATGGTCGTAATGTACGGTTTATGAAAAAAATGGGATGTTTTGATCATTACAAAATTAAGCTTCGGTTATAACCGTTAACCTGATTTTAGAAAAATCTCTGTGGTTATTCTCTAAATTCTAAGCGGGGACTTTGACCATGTTACAAGAACGGAGTCCATGGAGCCCTTCATCCAAGGAAAGGTGGAAGGGCAAAAGAAAGAGGATATTCTTCCACAAGATGGACTGACTCCATTCGGAAAACCATGGACAGGTGCTTTGTTGCATTTGTCATGAGCGCACAGAATCAGAAAAGGTGAAGAGAACTGGTGTTCCAAGTCGCTGGCCCAAGGCGACAGAAGGCGAAAGAATGGTCACAATGCACCTTAGTGACGCGATACGACATCAAGATGAAGATTTAACCGGTTTACCGAGCTCCGCCAGCACCACTAGTGTATATGTTACCGGTTAAACCTGAATTCCAATGAAATGCGAATTGTCTAGGCTAAACTAGAACATTTGATCAGATGTTCTAGTTTGTTCTAGTACAAGCTAGAACATTCTACGGGTGTTAGGATGTTCTAGTGTAGCCTGGGCGACACCTTTTCGGCCGGATGACATTTTAGGAGTAACTAACATAACCTAACGAAATTTGTCCAAACTAGTTCGGCTTGTGAATATTTTAGGCAAAACTAGTATATCCAATGGCGAACAGGACAAACTACAAATACCTATCAATGAATAGTGAATAATGCAATAACTTGCTAGTACACTTTGAAAACTATAAGGAATATCTATTTACCTAGCTAGTAGCTTCATCTTGAAAAATAGACTCTTTTCAAAGATTTTTAGTGAGGAGCTTATCATTTTGAGAGTTTGCCAACCACGCAGCCCCTAACTCAGATTCCTTGCATTGTAACGCAATAGTTTTGCTTTTCTCTTGCACTTACTTTCAAAAAAGTTTTTTTCTTCAGTTAATATTTTTTTCTCTGTATAAACGCAACATTTGGGGTTACCATCTCAACCTCTGAGTTGAGGGTGCTCTTCTCGTCATTTTAATTTTGATTAGCTGCTCATAATAGCTTTTTCAAAAATTATTTACGAAAAACTAAAAAAGTTGCAAATTTTTAGTCACGTTTTTTTGTGACATTTGTTTTGTCTAATTTTGCAAACCACTTCATCCCCACTCTGAATTTTCGAGAGTATATTCTGTGTTTTAGGGCAAATAGCAAATTTTTACCATTATTAATTTTTTATTATAAATTTTCAAAATAAGCGGCAGGTTTGAGTGAAAATTATATTTAGGAAATAGCATAACTCAGCCCCTTTGATATTTTGGGTATGCTAATCATTGTACATGTAAGTCTCGTAAGTTGACCTATCACTGGTATAAGGGAAGGGAGATTAATGCGAAACACCCGGTACTTAAGTACAAGCCATAAATGTACCGTTTGGAAGGTTTCCACTTTTTAGCCCCGTCGTGTATCCTTGCAGCCGCAAAAATGTAGGTTTTCAGTCCGCTTTTGTTTTTTTTTCTAGTTTGCACTTCTTTATTTAAAATTTATATGATGATAATGTATCTTGTAGCGTTCCATTGACTCATACAGTATTGTTTTTTTTTCATTGTATTTCAACAGTTTTACGATAAGGAAATATTTATTGCTTACGTTGTGACTGTTTTTTCATATTTTTCAAACCATTATTGAATCGTCAAATTTCCTTGACAACTGTTGCAGTTGTATTTAGTATGAATTTCAATCGTTCCTGGTATTGTTCTGGTCACATTTCCATCGATCACGTTGCAATTCAGGTTATGGTGATGGAAAACCACTATTTTATGCCAATTATCGTCCCGCATTCTGTTGTGTTCTGCATTCCTGGGTAAGTTTCTTCACATTTATCAAAGTCAAATGAAATGTGTAATAGAAATACTAATATTTCAATCCTAAATGCTAAATTTAAGTTTTGAAAACCACTCAGTAGGCAAGTGAAAGAAATAATATGTGAATGGTTAAAGTTGTGCATGATATTCACATATTGAATTAGCTGAATCATTCTGCTGCATGAAAGGCTATTTTGCAATATGCCATTGCATGATTTTCTCAGTGGCATAATAAAATTTTAGTTCGTTGTATACCTACCAATTTAACTTACATACATAAAAATTTTCTCATCTTCGAAATTAATTAAGTTATATCAGAAATCATCATCGGTCGCAGATCTGAAACATCGATATTTAATTTACCGAATAATTGTATAGTCTGAGCAGTTATACGACAGCAACGTATTCGGCCTCCAATTTTCTCGAATTTACTTTTAAAATGTGTCGTGCAAAGATTGTGCAAGCTCCCAGGATTTCATTACACCTTCTAAAACCTATTGAAGTTGCATATTAAAAAAAAGTAGTTTTGATAGTTGAATAAGGTCAGCTACTGACGGGTCAACTTTAATAATTTTTAATTTTCGTCAACATGTGAACTTAAAATTATAAAATCAATCCAGAGCCAAGATCAACTGTTGACGGGTCAACTTTAAACATCTTTAACTTTCCTCAACATTTCAACTCAAAATGATGAAATCAATCCGAGGTCAAGATCAACTGTTGACGGTTCAATTTTCTATAATTTTGCTTAACATTTCAACTTAAAATCATAAAATTAATCAGGATCACGGTTAACTAATTTTTCTCACTTTTCCAACTTAAAATTTTCAACTGAATTCAGGGTCAAGATCAACTGTCGCCAGGTCAATTTCAGATATCTCTAATTTTCATCAACATTTCTACTTAAAATCATGAAATTAATCCTTCATAAAATAAATCCACTGATGTCGTTTTAGGCTGTCAAAATCCCTCTACTAATATCAGTCCAATGATGACGTCACATTGTTGATGGTCCACTAATGTCGTCTGATGATGACGGTCAACTGTTGACGATTTTTCCAGAATGCACTATTAAACATCTTTTGATGTTAATTTCGATCCCCCCTCCTCCTCATCTTCTGTCTTTTTCGAAGAAATAGCGTCGGAACTGAATTTAGGGCATCAAAAAACATATAATTTGATACCCCACTCAAAATTTTGCTCAATATTGGATTTTGACCCCCCCCCATCGGTAGAATTTTCGTGTGTTGTATTATACGCTCCTTGGGACGAAGCAATTCTATCATTAATATTCAACGAAATACACACTTAATGTTTTATTAAATTGTGAAAATTGATAAATCGATGTTATATATGTACTCTCGTCAATGTAATTATTAATTGTTTACATTCGGAATAGGCATTACGCTAGTAAGAAAAGTATTTACATTCAATTTACCGAATAACCGTATAATCTTAGAATTTAAACGACAACAACGGATCTGACCTTTAACGGAATTGAATTTATTCAGTAAATCTGCTGTGCATAAATTTTCCTTGCAATATTCACTTAATGAGTTTGCTCTTTTCTTAGAATTGGCCAAAGTGGCCTGATTGGTTTGCGGAACGAGATAATTATTCATTAAAATTGCTATTCCTTGGTAAGGCTCTGCTACATTGTTGTATACAATCTTGACCCAGGTGTTTGATTTTTGGCCACCTGTGTCATTTTCAATTCCGGATCTTAGATCGAATACCCCAGTGTACACTGAAAATGCATCGTAGTTTTTATCATTGTCCCGCTGCTTAGACTCGGTGCACCATTTAAACGCATAATATCTTATATGATCATTGATCTCATTCCACAATGGGATCAATTTTTCGTGTTGTAATTCAGCGTTAACGTATTTGTAGGTTGTTTTTCTCCATAAAGCAAACGTCATATCTTCAGCGGGTACCAGTTTTTGTAGTTTATATGGTGACATTTTATCTTCCTTAAACAATAAAATAATTTCGTTTATGGATGTTCAAAATTCACATATATATTCCTTGTAATTAATAAATAAATATTATACCAGTTTCGTGGCTACTCGTGTTAGTTCTTCATAATTTGAGAGGCGTATTTCATCATCTGTTGTCATGGAATAGTCTATATCGCGTTCACGGAATAACAATTTTGAAAACAGCAATCGTGGCGAAATTATGCGATGGTTGGTGAATACCACTTTTTGATTACTTTCATCGTAGTGAAATTCGTAAAATTTTATTTTATCGTTCGTGTACGAATATGGCTACATTTGAAAAAAAGGAACGGGTAATTAAGTAAATTAGTTATCACAAAAAAATTAATTCGTTACTATCCTGGAATCCTTTGCTTGAATTGCAATTCATAAAAGGTACTGGGGAATTTTCAGACATTTTAAATGTGTAGTTCAACGAGTTTTGTATTTATAGCGATACGACCATCAACAAAATTCATATGAACTGATAGATTGATCCATTTGTCATCTAACTTTTCAATATTTTGTAATTCATCTCGTATTGAACTCGCATTGATAGATTATACACGTATCTCCCCTTCCTCCACTAGCAAAAAACCTGTAGTTCAGTTTTTTTTGAATTTGAAGTAATTTGCCTCCAGTTGGTATATGAGAGGAAATTTCTTCTCATTTTTCGTATAATTATACGACTTTTCATGATGAAAAAATTTTATCCTTTCGCTGTGTTGTTAACCCCTACTTAAAATATATGTCTCTAGAAAAAATTTCGTGCCCAAAGTTACATATCACTATTTCATAATAGTCCAGTTAATCTAGGTAAGAAAAAAAAAAAATAGTACGGAAAAAATTCCCATCAAAGATTTTTTTCTTGGGTTATGTTTGCGAAAAAATGTGACGAAATTTCACGTTATGAATCGCACTGAGTATAAATAGTAATTTTCCGCGGAAATATCAATCTCCCTCATCTTTACTACCCCTTTACCTCCTCCCAATCACACACATCGTTTTTTTTTTTGGGGGGGGGAGATTATCATACCTATGAAAAAATTTATAGAAGCAAAGTTGTAGGAAACTGAGTCTACTTCAAATTCTTATATAACTTTTGTCACGTTGAAACTGGTATTCACGGAGATATGGCGAAAAAATTGATGTTTTGGAGGTTTTGGCACCCCCCCCCCTGTGGATCACTCTTCAACTTTATCGATGGAGACTTTTAGTATGTTTTTTATAGACGTCTACTGGACATATTCTATGAAAAGAAATCTTTGATGGGTATTTTTTCTGTACTATTACCCAGAATGATTGGACTATAAAGCTTCTTCTACTCTCTTCCATTCAATGGAATCCAGACATTCGAAAATTATGACTGTTTCATAAATCAACTCTCCAAATAAAATTATCAATTAGTTGCGAATCACTTTAAAATTTGGAAAATTTCTTGAATATAGGCAAAGATTTCATTTACTTTGGCGTGTGTATTGTAAATTGTAATTAACTTTTAGATAAATATAATTATATATGTAGATGTGAGTACTAGGTAGAGTTGGTACTGACCTCTTGTGGCGGACAGATCTGTAATGAACAAAGATAGGTATTTAAAATTAATTAGTAATGGGCTAAGATTTTTGAAGATCAAAAAGGTCGACAATTTCGCTACATCCACTCTCACCTGCGGTGGGGAGAGAGATAGGATAGGAGGATAGGCAAAATTCTGACAATACATATTTCCAAACAAGATATCAAGATACAGATAATTCGACACTCTGATTTTGAATTTATACTGGTATGATTCGGAATCTCACCGGAGCAGGGGAGAGGAAATAGTTCTAAATTTGCAACACTTGCCCCTCTACTCGGAAATAATGCATATAAATTGTCTTGAATAGTGCTGTAGAAATAAGAATATACGCGGAGAAAATGGTTTGGGAAATTTTTTTTGGCTCATCATTATAATTCTGTTATAGTATCTCCTGTTTTTAAATGTACATTGTGGAAACCCCCCCCCCCCGCTGTGACTATTATAAAATTGCAAGCGAGCTATCAAAGAGGTTTAAAATTGTGTACTGATTAAGTGATTAAAGATATTCTACTTATAATATCGACAGTGCTTATAAACCTCTAATACTTTGGATCCAAAGTCTAAAGAAGTGTTATTTTCCAAAGTACATGGTCATGGGATGTAAGAATGGTGAATCAGTCTGTTGGGATTTCCAAACTATCAAGTGCAAGTTGGTAAAAATTTTGTCCACCTACGGTTATCGGTTAAGTGTATAGGGCTGTATACTTATTGATTAGTTTCACGATTCTTTCGTGTGAGAGTAACAAAAAATTACAAAAAAATCAGCTGAAAACTGACCCACTTCAGGGGATTACAGTCGTCACGTACAGTACCTCAGTTTTTGAAATTGTGAAAAACAGTGTTTTTGGGGTATTTTTTTAGCCCGATTTTCTGTCATATTGTCAACGAAAACCAGACTATTACTGGCTATTGACCCACGGTGCATGGAGAGGGGAGAGTCAACGAGATTCGTTTTGGGGTCTTACAAGACCATCAAGACCAGTATTTTCCATATCAGATTTTGTCCTCCCAATCAAAAAATAATTTGCTCAGCTCGATGCCTGCCAAAATCGATCAAATTTAGGCAGTAGGCTTGGATTGACGGCAGATTTGATAATTTTGAGCGGGGATGACCTTGGGCTAGAATTCAGTTATGCGAGAATTTGAGGGAGTGGTTGCTGAGCGGCTGTAATGGGAAAAAATATTCGTTTTTAAACCAATCGATAGGGAATCAAAAGTTGTGTAACATATTTAAAAATCAGCCTCCCGGGTCAATTAGAAGTAAAGATAATAAAGCTTTTTCCTTTTTTGACACGCACATCTCCCCTCCAAATTAAGCTTAGGAGGTTGAAATTTGACATGTCCGATTCCCAGAAACATTAGTTTACTGGTAATATAATTATGTCTCATCTGCCCTGAATAAACCATTAGGTATCGAGATGTGAGGGGATATGTTGTACAATCTAATATTTCTGATAAATTTGCTTCACCAAGCATAACTGCTTGAGATTGAAGTCCGCCAAAAAAATTGATTTAGTAGGATCCCAGATGTGCCTTTTGAGGGCTTCAACTTTTCAGCCCCCTTGCACCGCCTCGCAGCCTCAAGAAAGTGGTTTTTTGATAGTTTTTTCTCATTTTTGGAATTTTTACGACACATATCTCCCCTCCAACTTGAGCTAGGAAGTTGAAATTTGTCAAGTAGATTTAGTAGTTGTCAGATATTCACTTCAATATCTAGGCACCTGTATCGCTACTAGCACTCAAGAAAAAATATCTCAAAGTGCATATTTTTTTTATTTCATGAATGGACAATTCACATATTCCCTTAATTTTAGGGAAATCAAGTTCGAAAAGCAGTGCTTGTAATGCTTTTTTTTAAATATCACCCTATGTGGGATTTTTCAATTCAAAATTTGTAGCAATTTTCTTAATAGAATCTTGAGAATAATGTTATGCATTTGCCTTGTTAAAAACGATTTTTATAAAGTTGGCTTCAACGTGAGAATACGAAAATCGCCATACTTGTGGATTTTGAATTTTTGAGGGAACTGATGCATCAAAATTGCCCTCTTTCATCATGAGGGTCCCCTTTTGACCTTGAAAATTTTTGTAATATTTTTCTTACCAATGTTGATAACGAGCCGAATAAATAATTTTCCTGGGCATTATTTCCCATCCTATAAATTATGATTCTTTAGCACTCACTTGATAAACAACTTCATAAGGGGTAATATTTTTATTACTCCCGCGTGTATTTTGTTTTGTGGCCAATTTTTGTACTACTGGGATTGCCTCTTCGGCGCATTGCAGTGGTTCAGATTCATTGAATTCTTTTGGATTTAAACATTTTTCGTTGCTGTTTTGCTTCGGACAAAACCATATCTGCTGTGTTGTGTTTACTGCTAAAAATCTTGAATTGGCTGCAATTCTTCTATTTACTGTTCCAATTTTGAACATATGCGTTGGAACGTGTAACGCTGAAATGGTCTTTCCAGAGTTGCTCGAAACTAGTAGTAAAATTATGGGTAGAACTTCATTACGCTGAATTTCTCCAATCGAGTAGACTGCACCAGTAAAAAAAATATACGTATAAGCTTAAAAATTATTTTTCTTTTGGATGAAGTCTATAGCTATAGGTATACTATATTGAATTTAAAACTTCATTTACTTTCTATTTCATCTAATATACTCTGTTGGTACACTTCATCTGTAAAGATACGTTTAACCTAGGTTATTTACGAGTTGGCAGGTGGAAAATAGCCAGGGACTTTGTGTATGGCGGTATTACCTCTATCTGTAGTTATATAAGTAATGTTGGACATTTTTATTTCAGTATCATCTTCATATCCAAAAAGTGTTGTAATTTTTCGAGTAATAGGACAGCATTGAACGTTACCTCCGATTCGTTCAAATTTACTTTTCAAAAAACTAGAGCATAAATTTCGATCACAAAACTCGTCCATTGGTTTCATTGTGTTGATCTCCGCGTTAATAAAGTTATTCATTATAATGGCTATTCCTTCGCTATATTTTGATGATTCGTAGTAGGCTAATTTGACCCAAAAATTGGATAGCTGATCATCGATAAAATCATGTGCTGGGACTGAATCGATGTCAAAAACTCCAGTAAAAATTGATGTTTCTAGACCATCCTTTTCGAATTTTTTTATCGCTTCGAATCGAATATATTTACTAATTTCATTCCATAGATCAAATAATTTTTCATGCTGCAATGCAGTATTTGCCCATTGGAAAGTTGTTTTCCTCCATGTAGCTAGTGCCATATCTTCGGATGGTACCAGTTTTTGTAATTGGTAAGATGCCATCGTGGTATCGGGTTGAGAACCTGGCCCATGCTAATGAACATAGAAACATACTAAGAAGATAATTTTTTTTCTTTTGTTTTAGCTTAATATTCTACGACATAGTATCAAAGAAAATTAGGCTTATGGTGGATGCGGAGAAAGATATCAATGTTATTCATTTTCGGGATTTGAACGACCAGTATGACCATTTTTGAAGATATCAGGTATTTATTATTCTATTCATTTTTTAAATTTATTTTCATTTTTTCTACAAAAACTGAAATTATTTACTCGGCTTGATACGGATGTACTGCGTGTTTCGCATTCACCTCCTTTTCCTTATCCTAGTGATAGGTCAACTTATGAGACGTACTCGTTTGATAGATAGTATAGCCAAAAAATCGAAGGGGCTGAGCTATGCTATTTTTAAAATTTCATTTTCATCAAAATCTTCCATTCAATTTGAAAATTCATAGAAACAAAATTAATAATGATAAAAATTCGCTGTTTGTATTAAAACACAGTGTATACTTTCGAATATGGGTGGTATGCTAAACAAGAGTGAGGGTGAAGTGGTTCGTGAAATATTACAAAATAAATACAAAAAAACACGAGTAAAAATTTATTACTTTTTTAGTTTTTTGTAAATAATTTTTTAAAAAGCTGTTATGAGCACCTCATCAAAAAATTTTAAAATGAATGCAATAGCACTTTCAACTCATTGGTTAAGATGGTAACCCCGAAGGTTGTATTTATACGAAGAAAAAAAAATGTTTAGTCATTTTTGGACAATAATAGAAAAAAATTTCAATTTTGAAGGTGAATGCAAGAGATACAAAACGATTCGCTGCAAGGCAAGGAATATGAGTGAGAGAAATGTGATAAAAAAATCAAAAGTGGGAATGCAATGGTTTGCAAACTGTAACGATATAAGTATAAAAAAATTTAGGTGACAATTTTCAATTTTTTCAATTTTTTGTGGGAAACTCATGAAAAAGCTACTATGAGCTGTCCACTAAAAATCTTTGATATTATTATCAGTGCAACTCTCCCTTGATCTCCCAACTGCATGGTCGGAATAGAAATCTTAAAAGTTGCTTCCCAACGAAAAAAAAAAAAAAACGTAAATTGATCAATTCTTCAAGCTCCTTTCCCGAATTTTAACATTTTTGGTCTGTAAGCTGAATTATGGAAGGCTTTTTGTGAAAATGGAATTAAAGCAGTATGGCAACTCTGCAGTGTGATATGGCAGAGCAGTAATTCGCCTACTAAATGGTGCAAGTTGGTGCTGATTTCCTGGCATAAGAAAGGAGATGCAAGATTATACTCTAATTATCGAACAATTGCTCTAATTCCTGTTACAAATCCTAAACAACCGGATCAAGGCGTATCTACGCAGGCAAATAGACTCCATCATCGAAACAGATGGAGGCTCATCGGCAGAAATTCGGTGCAGATTGCTCTAAAGAAATCAGCTATGACCAGACTGCTTAATGTCACATGTAATAACAAGATCTCCAGAAAGATAAGGAAGAGACTTATCTAGTGACTTGTTTTCTCTGTTTTCCTATATGCTGCGAAAACATGGACGTTGAAGGCAAATGATAAAAGAAAAATCTACGTTTTGAGATGTGGGTCTGGCGAAGGATGCTGAGGGTACTCTGAACAGCGCGATGAACCAACAGTTCAATCTTCAACGAAGTACAGGAGCCAGTCAGGCTAAGTGTTTGATGAGAAAAACACATTCTATGGTATTTTGAACATTTGACCAGGAGAGAAATCGGAAATCTTGAAAAAGACATTCTCTTTGGTAAGGCTCCTGGTAATAGAGGGAGAGGAAGATTTCCAACTGGGTGGTCTGACATCATCAAAGCGCAAATGGGCTTTGTGGTAGGAGCTGCTTCACAGGTACGAGATGGTTGTAAGCGACTGTGACCTACTGATGATGATGATTGTCCTTATTAAACGATTGTGAGCAGTGGTGCATCCAGGGGGGCTACTGGAACTATAGCCCCTTTCCCCTTGGGAGTAAAAAAATTAAATCACTTTTTCAATGAGATTTCAAGATTTGGACCCAAACTCTGAGAAATACACTTTTATAGCATAAAAATTCATATGATTGGCGTATGGGAAAATGAGAAGAATAAGTACCAAAGTTCCTAAAAATTTTCTCATCGTTCTTGTAAGACGCCGTGATTGATTTTCTTAATATTTTCTTTAGATGTTAATAACCTGATTTCCTCTGATAGTAACAATGCAAGTATACTCAACCTTAGCTCTTGTGTGATCTACGGTTTTATGAATGGAATTTTTTAGATCATTTCTTAAGTCATAATTTACTTCTTCTTCTCGAAACAATAGCGTTGAATTGAGCAACCTTGGAGATTTTATTTTATGTACACTGAATAAACTTCTCTGTCTATTGTCATCGTAGCAAATATTGTAGAAAAAAACTTCATTTGGGCTGTTGAAGGAATATTCTTCACCGTCACAAATCTTCAAAAATCAACGTATAAAAATATTATTAAGGTTTCCGATAGCATTAACTTTACTGCCTTGACGAGTAATTGGTGAATAATGTAAAAATACCTACTTTATAAATCACTCTATAATAATCTCCGATTCCATTTGGACCACAACGATCATTCTTATTATATTCCACTTTCGGTATCATTTCAAATTCGCATTGTAGAAGTTGGGTACCCTTAAACACTTCACGAACGAGACAATTTTCTGTCGAATTTTTCTTAGGACAAAAAAACATTTGATTTGACATTGGTGTTTGCAATCGCGACCAAAACGTTGTGCCGTGTATTAATTTCCCATTTACTGACATAGCTTTGATCAAATCAGTAGGTTCGGTTGGTTCATTCATCAGATTCTTGAAGAAAACCATAGGTAGAGCTTCCTTGGGTTGAATTTTGCCTAATGTTTTGGCTAAATTTATTGTAACATTTAGATGAGTAATTTCGTAGACTTAATTTTTTACTACTGTAGATGAGCTAGAGGTGAATTTTACCTGCTTCTTCTTTCGTAGTTACTACTTCTACTAATGTTTCTGTTATTTAATAATGGTAATTACATCAGCAATTTTTGGTATATTTCAAGTCTAGTTAGTGGCAACATGATTAGCTTACTTGGCTGCTCCATTTCTATCCCATAGATTGTACCAAAAAAACAGAAGAATAGCAATACGTTGAATTGGCGTGTCATGTTTCTTGAATTCTTTGCGACCAAGTGATATTGCAACGAATGATTTTATAATTATTTTAAAGACATTGAAAGCAAGTTTCTGTGCAGCTGTACACTTGCGATTTATACCCTTCGGAAAGGTTGACGTGAGAAATAAGTTTTGTAATTTTTCTATTCAGCATATGTGTGTAATAATGTATGCTTACCTACTGGTATAATCTACCTACCAATTTTTCCTACTCTGTTGAAAGCAGAACAACGTACTCGTAATCATGATTCATGTTTCTTTGTAATAATAATTCTTCAAATTTTCACGAAAGTAGACATTTGGCACCTACGTATCTAGTGAACTATTCAGTTGGAAGAACACATTTGTTTAAATAAAATATTTCGATTTTTCGTTTCAGTGTAAAAAATGATTTTTTGAAAAAAAAATGAAAATCGAGTTGTTTCCCGTGTCCTTAGTAAGTGAGATTTAATAGACTAAATTTTCGAGGGGAAATTAGATCAAAAGTTGGAAGATTCTCTATTCGTCGAATATGTTTAAGTATTTTGTATTTGATTTTTCATAAAACCCAAATTTCTGTATCTCACATATTGTTCGAATGTCCAAAATACCAGCACGAAAGATCCCTTTTCCTCACACCAAACACAGCCGAAAAAATTTTTGAAGATGACCTCCAGAAAATTCAAAACCTTTTAAATTTCCTTTCGAACACAAAATTACGACTCTTGATATAACTTAATCCCTGATTGCAACGCCTCTAGCCTTTGTTGCTGTACATG
>FIZR01027653.1:0-15192 GCA_900060175.1 Ferrisia virgata | reverse complement strand
TTTATCCTCGCTCGGCTTCTCCGGCCATTTGCGATGAAAAGTATAAACTTACATTAGAGATTTGACATGGATATGTACAACTTAAAATAAATTATGAATAGGTATAAATGGTTTTTACAGTTTTGCTAACAGTTGCGTATCTCTTAAGTACATAAATAATCTGTCTATTACACAGCTTTTGTCTACAAGCATACCCCGTACGGAGTATTCTTCCTCCATGAAATGTCTAGCTCTGTGTCGTATGTATTCGGTACATTCTGTTAGTAAATGGTCAACAGATAGAGGGATTTGACATGTTTCGCAGATTGGTTTAGGAGTTTTGTCTAGGAGGTAGGAGTGCGTTATGAGGGTATGACCTATTCTTAACCTAGCTAGAGCGGTTTCTTCGTTTCTATTTCTGCGATAAGTCGTTTCCCATTCTTGTATATCACACTTTATGCTGTAGAGTTTTGTGTTTTGGTGGTTCTGTCTCCAGTAATCTTCCCATTTTCTTGTAATTAAGTCTTCTAGCTTTTTGTGTATATTTTTAATTGTAACCAGTGTATAATTCATCGGATAGTAATTTAGATTTTTAAGCTCGATTTCACATCTAATACCAACACTTTTCTCTAAATCAATAGAATATTTCAATAAAAAGAGCTTTTTGTTGAAATTTTTATTTCCATGGAACTGTAACATAGCCCCTGCAACGTTTTGGATAGGCAACCCATACTGCATGAGTCCAACTTGTGTTGCTCTACTTGTGGTATGAAGGGGGTACTATCGAGACGAAACACCCTGTATAGAAAATTAGGCTAATAATACTAAATTAAAATCGAATAATAACTATCTTGTGAGCAATTCACCTAACTGCAAATAATATTTCATAAATATCAATAATCAATTTTATATCTTATTAAATTTTTGATCATAAATTCAAGTTTTAATTTAGAAAAGTAGAATTAAGAAACAGATATGGTTATCGTTACGGTAGAATAGAAATATGAGAAAGAAACAAAGTAAGCAAGTAAGTAAACATATATTTAGTAATACTTTTTCCTCATTAACCTGATTTTCCAAAAGAAACCCTATCTGAGTATATTTTCTGTCGTCTTTCACTACTTCGGAGCAAGACCATTTACTACATTATTCGTATCCGTCTCTTGATCTCCTAGAAGTTCATTTTGAGGTTGACCATTTTTGAGAATGTTTGATACAAGTGTATTAATTTTTTAATTTTTTTTTTTTTTTTTTTGCAGTGTTACACCAAATGTTTGATGGCATCTGTTGGTGTCGTGAGTACTTTTTATCGATTTAAATCTATACATTTATTTATGCGATTATCGTATTTATATTAATTTTTTCAATAATTATTCTTTACAGATTGACGACGACGGTGTTTTTGATAGTGAAGCCTATATCGATTTACTTCCACCACATTTACAAGAATATGGCAAAAAGATTGTAGCCGCTTGTAAACCAGAAGGTAATTAAATAACATTTTTCGTTACAACCTTAGTGTTCGTTGAAAATTCACCGTAAGTAAACTGTAACGAAAAAAACTCACTTGGGAATTTTTTATTAGGAAATGGAGCTTGCGACATTGCTTATAACTTGAATATTTGTAGTTACAATACAGATCCATCGGTAAGTACAGTTCTTTATATTTGTAGGACGTAGGAATTTTTCAATAGGTAGGTATAGCTATCCATACCTTCTTATTCATTGTGATTTTATTTTTCAGAATTTTCAGTTGTTTTAAATGGATGCATTGGATAAGTACCATATCATCCATCTATATTTTTCTGTATTACGTAACGTTCTCACCGTGTACATACGTAAAATATGTGATCGATTATCCACCTAGTATATGTCTATAACCGCTATTGTCGTAATAAATGAATCTGAATAGACCCACGAGCTACACGTATTTTTCATTTTATAATTATATATAAAACAGGCACACTTACAATGATTAAGAAGCACCTTACTAAGTTATCATATGTACTTTGCCTACATCAACGTTTGAAAAAAAAAAAAAACGAGCATTTATAGATATTTTATTTTTTGTGGCTGAAATACTTAATAGGTTACGAAAGAATTCTGTTTGAATCAATTCCTATAATCGATTTACTTGATTCAAATTGTCGGCAGACCTGTGCTGACTTGGCCTTCCGGTCAAAATTACCTACAAAATTTCCAAGTAATTTAAGTCCTTCAATTTTTGAGTTTTTTTTCAAAATAATAAAGACATTACCTCGTAGAACACAACAAACTGAACATAAAACATACAAATAATTTTTTGCCTAAGATCAAAATTGTAACAGTTATAAGAGACGAAACACTCAAAATGTACATCAAGGGTCCCTACCGACGGAACATACCTAATTTCCACTTCGTAGCCCCATTTGGACGGTAGTAATGCGAGAAACAAAATCTAAAAATTAGAAAAATCTAACAAAAAAAAAACATATTTGGGGCTGTGAAGGGGTGAAATGGGTCTGAAAAGTTGAGATCTCTAAAAGTCGCATCAAGATCCCCTAATTAATGTACATCCTTAATTTCAACTTCTTGGCTCAATTTGGAGGGGAGTTACGCGAGGAAAAATCTCAAAAAATAAGAAAAATCAACCAAAAACCCACATATTTGAGGCTGTGAAGGGGTGAAATGGGGCTGAAAAATCGATATCTCTACGAGGTACATCTAGGGTCCCAACTAAATCTACGTACCCAATTTCAGGTTCCTAGCTCAGTTTGGTGGGGCGATAGGGGAGGAATAGCCCTTTTTCAGGGTCAAAAAGGGAGAAAACCCAATATCTCCCCTCCTAATGTACTTGGGTGGTTGATTTTTGTATATGTTATACAACGTTTGGCTGTCTATCAATGGACCTAAAAAAAAGGCAATTTTTGCATTTTTGGCTCCTCAGCACCCCCTCCCCAAAAACGGGGCAAAGCTGAATTTTGATCCAAGGTCATCCCCGCTCAGACATATCTAATCCGTCGCCAAGCTGAGCCGATTGACCGAATTGAAGCAAATTCGGTCGATATCGAGCGAGGTAAATGATTCTAATGTTGGGGAAAAAAAATAAAAATACATATCTAACTTGGCTAAAAATTATCTTAATGATCTTCTAGGACCCCTAAAAGATTTTGTTGATATCCAGCCCAGCCCCTCGGACCCCCCCCCTCCCACATTCACCGTTGCTCGCGGATTGGAAGGGGGGGATATCAACAAAATCTTTTTTAGATACTAAAAGATCATTAAGACTTTTTTTTAGCCATGTCAGATATTAATTTTTATTTATTCAATTCTTTTGAACTTTAAAATCATTTACTCCACTTTTTTTCAACCAAAATCGCTCCAATTCGGTCGATCGGCACAGTTTGGCAGCGGATTAAATATATATGAGTGAGGATGAACTCGTGTCAAAATTCAGACATGTCCCAATCTGAGGAAGGGGGTGCTGAAATGTAGAAAATTCAAAATTTGTCTCTTTGCCAGCCAATTGACAAAAAATCAAAAGTTGTATCATATATCAAAAAATCAACGTCCTAAGGTCAATTAGGACGTGAGATATAAGGATTTCCTCCCTTTTTGATCTTGAAAGAAGGCTGTTCCTCCTTTATTTCTCCACCAAAATGAGCTAGGAAGTCGAAATTTGGTATTTTCATTTAGTTGGGACCCTAGATGTGTCTGTTAGGAGTTCCAACTGTCTAGCTCTATTGCACCCTCTCACAACCCCAAAAGAATAAATATTGGTTTTAGGCAGGCCAAATTGTTGCAAATACATTGCAAAAAAATTAACCAAAGAACGAAGTTCAGGTCATTTTGAACGTAAACGCGAAAGCGTTCACAATTTTTGCGAACGCCATCCCTGGTATTAAGGACATTACTTCGTAAATATAAATCCTATAAAGGCTATTAAAAAAAATGAGCATAAATAAACAATCTAGCATTACGAGTTCATATTTAAATTTTATTTAAGTTCCAATTGTAATAAATAAAAATTTAAATATACAAAACAACAAAAAGAAAAAAGCATTTACATTTTTTTTTTCTTCGCTATATCATTATCATTGTAAAAATAATCACACGTTAAAAGTAACTCTCGCTCAGGTAATTCGATGTCTCTTTCTTTTTTTTTTTTTTTTTTTAGTAGATTTCAACATATTTTGGCACCATTATCAATTTGTTTTTTTTAGAATCTGCGAAAAATGAATAAAAAAAAACAGGGACACACCTCCGACTAAACATTGAATCAATCGTTTGAGTCCACTAGTAAGTTTCAATTCTTATAACGTGTTGTATACGAACATAAAAAATAACACCGTAGAAAAAAAATTTTCTATCTGGATACCCTTAACATTTACACACAAATCGTGACGTAATAGCTGATGATAACAACGACCCATGTATCGAATAGGTACGTACACTCATAAAAAATTACAAAACAAAACAAAAGTAAAGAAAAAATCTTATCTTACTCGTCACGTGAAAAAAGGTCACGAGTTTTAATTTTTTTAACGTATTTTTTTTTTTTTTTTTTTTGATATCTAAATACACCATACAACATTGTTAGAACACTCCTAACGTTGCAAAATATTACCAGAAAAATGTAGGAAAGAAGTAAGAAGTGTAGATATTTGCACATGGTATACTGTACGGAACGAATAGAATTTTTCATTTATACATTAATTTTTTCTCCAATTAAGAAAGTTATGCAAGAATAATATAATAAACTTTGGCTATATAATACCAATCAACGTTTCACGCTCGTGGTAAGACATATGAAAAAAAAGATCCTTGAAACGAGCATGTTGCATTGTCGTTCATTCGTGAGATAAATTCAACAGAATGTATTTAACAGCGTAAGCGAAAGCTGCGAAACCGAATATAATACCGATATTCGATATTATGTTGTATAAACCATTTTGATTGATGGGTGGACCGTTGGCAGCGCCTCCTATGGTATCCATGATCAGATCGCGTACGTTACCAGCGGATCCGTTACGTGTGATGTTTGTATTAGATGATTTATTTTCTTGTTCTTCGATTTGCTTCCTGCGGTCAAGTTCCGTTTTGATTTTCTGTGAATTTAGTTGTGAAGTTAGTTAACGGTGGGCATGACTGGTACAATGAAAAAAAAAAAAACAATTTAATACCTCCACCAGTTCGGGAAACAAATCACAAAAGTTACGATCGTGAAGATTTGCACTTAGACTCTGCGCAGCTAATACTCTTCTTTCGTAATCTGAACATTCGATACTGCCTAATGTGGGACTTTTTTCCAACTGTAAATATGAAAGAAATTGGAAAATTGAAAAATAATAATAATAATAATAATAATAATGCAATATTGAATATTTAATTTGCGATACATGATGATTAAATGTACCATAAAACTGAGGAGTCCGGTTAATATAGTCGATACACTCCATGCTGGGTTCCACGTATCCGGATGAAAGTCACTGATTGATAAGCAAAGTCTCATATGCGTTTTAAATCTGTAACATGTAATGCGATGTACTTATACGTTATTGTACCAATATAAAACTAATGTAAAAACCATGATTTAGCGTATTTACCTGCCATTAGGGGTATGCATGTAAATACTAGGTGGCTTGAATGGGAATTCACGGGGAAATACAAGCTTTCCGAGGTAATATCCACCTTCATAAGGCGTATTTTCTGGACCACGAACTACGTAGTACCTTAAATATGATAAATAGCAGATAGGTCAATATACCCGTCATAGTATCAACGGAAACATTTCCTTTAATTCGATCAAACAGATTTACCATTCTAAAATATTGGAAGGTAGTGGTTCTGCTTCAATGTACGGTATTGGATCTTTCTTCAATCGCATATAATCTTGTTTCAGGCGAGAAATAGCACTATGATTCGCTTTCCGACTGCCCATTCTTATTCACCTAAACAATACGAAAAAGTTTACAAATAAATAAAAGCATCAAGTTGAAAAAATGAAATTATTGTTATCGTCAACGGTGCTACTCTTTTTTTTTTGTTGCCCAATCGAAATACGTACGTACTTTTGTGAAGGTGTGGTGCAATGTGAAAAGTTAATTTTGTCTACGATCAATTTTGCGTAATAGTGCGATGTTTTTAAAAATTCAGTCGCATTAAATACTGTGTATTATAATTTTTTTCATTCGCTCATCAATTCGACTGAAAAAAGAAATTTAGATAAGACGAAGTTTTTTTTTTTTAGTATTATCAAATATATTTTTGGCTTTGTGTTTGCGCTTTTACAATTTAACAAAAAGACAAAAACAAAATTAAAATTTTTTTCATATTATTTTTTATAATTTTATAACACATTTTTTTTTTTATTTTTCACATATTTTACTGTTCTTATTTCTTTATCAATTCAACATTTGTTATTTTAATACAATAACAGTGATATTTCGGTAGGGAAATTTTCTCTATTCTTCACGTCATCATTCAATTCAATTCAACATAAACAGTAATTTCTATAAATTAAAATTCTGTAAAAATCCTTTTACATTTTGAAAATAACACGTAACAAATCATCATCATCAGAGCTGACACAAAAAAAGTATAAAATATTCTGTTTGCATAAAATTATTTCAGTCAGAAAAAGAATCTGATTCCAAGTCGCTCAGATACATCTTTTCTTGTGAATCACATGTACGAGTCGTGGTGGTATCTTCTTTGGATTCTTTCCCATCTAACTTTGTTTTGATTTTCTGTAAAGCCATAAATTGAAAAAATATAATCTCGAAGGAGCATTTGTCAAGAAAAAGAATCAAAAAATATTTCATTCACCTCAACTAATTCTGGAAATAAATCACAAAAATTACTATCGTGAAGATTAGTAGTTAAACTCTTTGTTGCTAAAGCTCGTCGCTTATGATCTGAGCATTCAACGCTGCCAACAGTGGGACTTTTATCTACCTATAAGAATAAAGACAAGTGTAAATATAGCATGTAGAATGGCTGCAATAGCGTATCATTTGACGCAAATACGAAAGTTTACCATAAAACTGAGAAGTCCTGTAAGAATAGTCGATACATTCCATGCTGGATTCCAATCTTCCGGATGATAATCACTAATTGATAAACATAGACGCATCCTTGTTTCAAATCTACAAATAAATAGCATTTTAAATTAATAAACACATTGCAACACGCGTAAAAACTAAATTCATTACATTACCGGCCATTTGGTGTGAGTATGTATATACTAGGCGGTTTAAATGGATATTCACGAGGGAATATGAGTTTCCCTAAATAATATCCTCCTTCGTACGGGGTATTCTCTGGACCACGAACTACATAGTACCTATGAAATATTAAAAATACGCAAAATTTTTCAAAATAAGAATTTTTGAAACAACAAAATCAGCTAACCATTCCAAAATATTGGACGGCAATGGTTCAGCTTCAATGTATGGTATTGGGTCCCTTTTCAAGCAAATGTAATCCTGTTTTAGGCGAGAAAATGCACTGTATTTCGCTTCTTGGCTCGCCATAATTATATCGCCTGTGAAATATTAATGATAAAAAGTAATCAAATTCGATGTAATAAATGTACAATGAAATGGAAAATATTAAGTTCTTCTTACAATTTCCGTTGCCATTATACAAATATTATAATTTTTTCAAATTTTCTGCACTATAAGCAATTCATCTTATCTATTTATTTTTTTATAATTGATTGAGAAAATGATTAATTCGTTTAATTTTTAATTCTTTAATCTTTATTATTATAAAACAGCTGATAAAAAAAATTAAAATCAAAATATTTTTGTTTTCAAAAAAATTTATTGACTTTGTTTTGAATCCGAATGTTATGATATTATTTGCAAAGATGTAAAGAGTGATTACTGATTAGGTGATCATAATAATTTTGAAATTTTCATATTGATGGTTGTTCAAAGAAGAAATAAATGAATTTGCAAAATGTCCAAACCAACAGTACCTTTAAGTATGTATGAAGCGAAAGTAGCTCGAATACCTGATTTTTTCTGAACAATGAACTGATATAACTTCTAATTGGTTGTTGAAAGGGTAGAAATAGAAAAAATAATATGGTTGGAAAGTGAAATTGTTTTTATTGATTGTTCAATAGATAAAAATATAATAAAAACGTTTAGGAAACTGAAATTGTTTTTATTGGTTATTTAATTGATGAATACAAGATTAATTCGGTTAAAAATCCAAAGAAATAAAATGTATCCCAGTATCAGGTATAATACATACTACTCGAATGCAATCTGGTCGTTTGTAAGTTCAGAACTTGTTGATCGTTGAAAATTGTAGTTTGTTGATTCACGTGTGTACTTTCTTGTAAGTTTTTTCAACCATGAAATTTTATGACTAGGCGGTTTATTTTACATTATTTTTCATAATTTATTATTTTTAATAGTACCGAAATTCATGGTTTTTCATTAAATACTGATTCCTTAATTAATGATCAAAAAATCGTGAATATAGATGCAGAATTAAACAGATGTTTGTTTTCAACTTCTATAAAAATCCGGCAACATGGTACACTATTTTGAAAACGTGACCTCTTGAACCTTGAACATCCTTGGATTACGTCATTTGTTATTCTGATTATTCTTTTTACTGATGAGTGATTTTCTAATATATTTTTGAAGTGTAGTTGTGCAATTTTGAACGTTGGATCAATGTTTTTCATGCCTTAAAATGCGAATTTAAACGATACAATGTAAATTGATTCAGATTTATTTCTCCAGGATTGCACCGGAACCACAATCGGTATTTGTTTTTTCGTTTACAAGTCAAAATGTACTTGAAAAATCGCGCTTACTATTTCTGTAGATTATTGTGGAGAAAAGGCGCAAATAATATTCCGCAAACGCAAAGAGTCAATATTTTTACGAAAGAACGAAGTGTTATAGAAGATGGTAAACGATTTTTACCATCATCGGGTAAAACTTCCGAGGTCCGAGGTATTCAATCGCGTTACGATTACGCGCGTCGTTTATTAGTGGACGGCGTATTGAAACGAGTAACGAATAGCTTGGCTTCCGATTTACGTCGAAGATGTGTGAGACAACATCAGAGCGGCAACTCTTCGCCATTTTTCGCTCTAGTTGGTACAAGTTTAGCAAGCGGCACCGGAATGATCACCAAAGTAGATGAACTGGAAGGAGTTTGCTGGGAGATCAGAGTAATTATTAATTTTGACCGTTATGACATGTTTATTGTTGTTCGTGAAGTAATATGTTGTAAATTACGTGTTCAGGAATCTATTCGTCGTATGCGGAATAATTTGTTCGAAGCGGAAAATCGTGAATTTGAAGAAGAGTTTTCTTTAAATTCCTTGGAGTTTGGAAAAGTTATCGCTAAAGGTTGCAATTCGGTTGTTTACGAAGCCCGTGAAAAAACCAAAGAGGATAACGATCAGACCCCCAAAGAATATCCTCTAGCTGTGAAAATGATGTTCAATTTCGACGCTGAAAGTAACGCTTCATCTATTATTCGTTCCATGTACAGGGAAATGGTACCTCTGCAAATTGTTTCCCTCGATGAGAATACAGCTGGATTCTGGGAAAATGAGTGAGTAATTTTGTTTGGTGTTTTTTCTTTCGAACGTATTTTGTACTACGAATGGTTATATTTCTTTTATAGAATGGCCGAAAGAATTGTTCGTTTACCTCCTCACACCAACATTGTCACGATGTACCGTTCACTTACCGATCGTATACCTGATTTACCGAGTGGTCGTACTCTGTATCCTGATGCATTACCGATGCGACTGAATCCCGATGGTTACGGGCGTAATATGAGTCTATTCCTCATCATGAAGAAGTAATCGTCTTTTATTTTTCAAGTTCTCTCTTTTCCTCGTTCAACGTCGTTTTATTGTGATAATCTTTATTGTAGGTACGATACCAATTTAAGACAGTATTTGATCGACAAGGTTCCTGATGTTCGAAATGGTGTTCTATTATTGACTCAGTTACTCGAGGCGGTTACTCATATGAATCGATGTGAAATCGCCCATCGGTAATGTATTCCTAATGTTTACTACTTGAAGTTGAGCATTAGATCGCATTGTTATTTTGAAAAATTCGATTTTTAGTGATCTCAAAAGTGATAATATTCTTTTGGATACTTCGGAGGGTGATGATAATTGTCCCGTATTGGTTGTAACTGATTTCGGATGTTGCTTATCTGATCGATATTACGGTTTGAAAATGCCTTTCAGAACACCGGACATAGATCGAGGTGGAAATGCAGCTTTGATGGCACCGGAAGTAAGATTTTCATACCTTGTTGATTCGTATTTCGCGTGAATTATGTAAAACTTTAAAATGCGAACCGTTTTTTTCCCTACAGGTAGCTACTGCTCAAGCTGGATTATTTTCAACGATAGATTATTCTAAGTCTGATGTATGGACCGTAGGCACATTAGCTTTTGAAATATTCGCCGGAATCAATCCATTCTACAAACAAGTCACCAAAGAACAAAAAAATGTATTACGAAACACGAGCTATACTGAAGATGCGTTACCAGAGTTACCCGCCCAAGTTCCGCCATTAATTAATCGATTGATTAGAAACATGTTAATTAGAAATCCAGCCAAAGTGAGTTATTTGCCTTTATTTTGGTTTTTATGAAATTGAAATTTCATTCGCTCAATTTTTCTTTTGTGAGAAACACAACGGTGAAAACAACATCCATTCTAATTCACGTACAAAATATTACTTAATTGCAGAGATTGGATGCTGAATTGGCAGCTACTATCTGCCAGCTGTATTTATGGGCTCCTAGTCAGTGGATATTAAAGCGTCAGTTGCCATCAAACAGCGAGGTAAATATAAAGCGCGGAGTACGCTCCATCAGCGTCTCAGCGTCGATATCTCTTACTCATTTTTCGTTTGTTGGTGATTTAGGTGTTGCAATGGTTACTATCTTTAACCACGAAGATACTATACGAAGGACCAATTGTTTTTCATAAGCAAGATTCACAACGAAAACGTTCCTCAACTACGGAGTATCAATTAATTAGCACCTTTCTGCAAAGAGTGAAACTCAGTGTCATAAGTAAAGCTTTAAGCTGGATTCGAGAGGAATAATGAATTGCTGCATCGCCGTCATCGTCATATCGTAAGCGAATATTTGAATTTTATTAGAAATCTATGTAACGCTGGAGTTGATATATGTTTCCTATTAAGCTTATCACTCAGTTTGATTGCCATTGCCTCGTGTCTACGGTATTTTACATTGAGAACTCATTGTCGACACTGGAAGTTGACTGAATGTTGAAAAGATGGACGATGTTGTTTGGTTGTTAGACGTGAGATTATTCGTTGCTTTAGTTGTAGCCTGATTTTCTGTTTTATTTCGCAATGAAAACTCCCATATTGTGGACTATTGAACTATGGCGGATGGATTTCGGATCGTAGAGGACAATGAGACCATTTTTGGCCCCCTTGTCAGATATTTATTTTTATTTTTTAGTTTTTCCCCTTGAAACTAAAAACCATTTGCGCAGCTAAAAACCAACCAAAAACGGTCAAATTTGAACAGCAGACTTAGATTGGCGGCGGATTTAATGCTTTCAAGGGGATGATGCCCTGAATTGGGGAGGGACTAGTGTTGAGGGGTTAGAATGGCAAAAATTTTTTATTTTTAAACCGCTTGATAAAGAATGAAAAGTTGCGTAACATATCCTAAACTCAGCCTCTCAGGTCAATTAAGGAGGGAGATATGGGGGGTTTCTCTCTTTTTGATCTTGATGAAGGACTGATACGCCATACTTTAAATTTGGTATATAGATTTAATGGCGACCATAAATGAGCCTTTTCAGACCCATTGCTTCCTCTTACAGCTCCGAAATATGTTTTTTTCGACGGATTTTCTTATGTTTTGAGTTTGTTCCTTGCATAACTCCCCTCCTAATTGAGCTAGGATGTTGAACCTTGCAATGCACATTTAGTAGGGATCTCAGATGTGCCTTTACGAGGTTTTAGTTATTCATTCCAATATCTACCTGTACCTTACCACGTTACAAGAAATAAAAATATCGCATAGCGTTCCCTATTTCTCCAAAAGCAACGCGCATTGCGATGCTTTTTAGACTGATTTTCTATGTCATATTATCAGTTAACACCTGGCTATTACGTTCAATCAACCTACAGTGGATTGGGGTGGGGGTGGGATCAACGAAATCCATTTTGGCGTGTCCTAAAAGACCATTACAACCATTTTTGTCGATTTCAAATATGTATTTTAATTTTTTTTATTGCGCCCCCCCCCCTCTTCACGACTAAAATCTCCATTCTGCTATTTTACTCGATACTGACTGAAATTCGGTCAATAGGCTCAGTTTGACGGCGGATCAGATATACAGGGTGCCCCAGGAAACGTCTACCAAAATGTAACCATAAGTAGAACTAGCAAAGATGTCAAAAAAAGTTATCACGATTAGATTTCCTATTTTGGAAATTGAAGGGGCTACGATAATTTTTCTCTATGACACTCGATTTTCTGTGGAAAAATTTTTTTTCAAAAACATGAATTTCATTGCAAAAATCAATAATACTATAAAAAGTGAATAGAAAATATTATGGAAAAAATTTCTATGAAATTTCTATGAAAATTTTGGAAGTACGATGTGTTGGAGAGTAAATTTTTTCTGTACAATTTCCCAAAAGGGAATTTTTTTTCATTGTGAATCAAAATTTGCGACCATTACTTGACAGTACATGCTTTCTAGAACAATTTTAGTTATTTACAAAAAATTGAAAAAATTATAACTTAGAAAACAAACAGCGTTGATGAAAAAATTTTAATATGTACAGTGAGCAACATAAAGGTTGAGACCCTATTGAAAAAAAATTTCAAAACGTGAGCGAAAATTTTTTTTATTAAACCAACATACATATGTATGGTCAATATTGATAAACTAAAAAAAAATCGAAAAAAAAATATTATCTTTAAAAACAGTCAAAAATTAAAATAAAAATCACGGTTATAAGTAAAAAAAAGGTAAAAAATTTAATCAATACTTCGTGTGCAAGCCCTTGGCTTGTACCACCGATTTCAGGCGTCTGGGCATCGAAGACACCAAATTTTGAGTGTAAGAACTCGGAATTTTCAGCCATTCTTCTTGGGAGACGCTCCTTCAGATGACTGATACTTGTAATTGGGCCTTCTCGGATTCTGCGATCTAAATAGTCCCAAAGATTATGGCAGTCACCTTTCGTTTTGCTAGAAACTGCGCTACCAAAATCGCAGTGTGCGCGGGCGCATTGTCTTGAAGCAAAAACCATTCCCCAGATTTGTACTGGTCGGGCCGCACGCGCCGTATCCGTGCCAATAATCGTTCCAGGACACTTTTGTAGAAGACTGCATTTAATATTTGTCCTGGAGGCACAAATTCTCTGTGGATAATGCCCCGTGAGTCAAAGAACGTGATCAACATGGTCTTGATTTTCGATTTCACTGCGCGAATTTTGGTCAGTCTCCCCTCACCACAACCCCTCCACTCCATTGTCTGTCGTTTGGTTGAAGGATCGTATTGAAAACACCATGATTCATCACCTGTGATGATTTTATCCAAAAAATTTGAGTCGGAATCCGCCATTTCGATAAGAGTTTCCGATGCTGCCACTCGACGCATTTTTTGCTCTGGTGTTAAAAAATGAAAAACGAACTTCGCGCAGATCTTTTTCTTGCCCAGATTTTTGGTTAGAATGGTGTGAACACTTCCCTTGCTGATGTTTAACTCGTCGGCCAACATTTCAACCATAGCACGTGGATTGGAGGCCACAGCATCGCGCACTCGCTCGATGTTCGCATCAGTGGTGGAAGTGGAGGGACGCCCCTCTCGCAGATCATCTACCAGCGACTCCCGACCGGATACTTAACTACGGCTAAGACATTCATTTCCATACGCGGTTTTTAATAATTCGAGGGTTTCACTCGGAGTTTTTTTCAATTTAAAACAAAATTTTATGGCGGCTCTCTGCTCCATAATTGAAATTGTGACGCGACAAAAAATCACTGCTTTACTCTATCAGTCAAAACTAGCTATTGAATCGAGATAACAGGTTGAAATTTGAAAGGTAGCTAGCCAGAAGTTGGCGGAAAGTAGTTCACGTGTTGGAGCAGAGATAGCGTCACTTTCTGATTTTAGCGCGCGGTAGTCCCAGAACTTTTTGAATACACTGTGTATATGGTTTTCTAACAGCAGTACAAAAGCCTTGTTTCGGATTCTTTGTGCACCCGTATGTGGGCCACTAAGAGCAGAATCTCGTTCGTGTGATTGGATAGTGATTTCCATTCGCTTTCGCCATTGTTGGTAGTTTTTGCCATTGAAAATTAAATGTTTCATTACCTTATCGTCCATCGTGCCCGTTGACATGCTCGTTGGCTATAACGCTGCCCGTTGGTTTTCTTGTCCTTTTGGCTGGAGGCAAGGTGATGAAATTCGGCGGCAGAAAGAACCACAGCTCAGGCTATCATGTTATTTCAGGGGTCCGTGAAACCGTTTAAATCATTCGTACCGACATCGAAAATCATGTAAAAGAAAACCGTATAAATTATTTCAATATTTAATTAGGAAACCGTATAAAAAGTCGTATAATTACATCTTAACGTGAATGTAAGAACGAGAGATAAAAAAAACTTCGTTGGCATTCGTGCCTAGTAAAATGATCCGCGTCATAATACAAACAAAACAAATAAACGTACAAAAACCTAAAAAATAAAAACGACAATCGTTCGAAAAAAGAAAACGAATAATAATAAAATGCAAAAAAGGAAGATTCGACTCATTTACCAACACGAAAACATGTTTTGATTCAACACCACCTATAGTATAAGGCCTTGGCGCTGTTATCAAAATTACTTGTGACGTCACAGCAGGAAGGCATAACAAATAAAATTGGAATAATTTTATTTTTTTCACACATTAACTTTAAAAAAATAATTATTAAAATGTTCCGAGTTCCAGCAGAATTTTAATCGTTGAAATCCATTTTACATTGAATTATTCTTTTTATAGAAGAAAAAGATTCGAACCTATGACAAAAAAATCCAAATATCTGATCAATTTACCTGGTTAGGTAAGAAAATTGGACACAGTAGAAAATGAAGTTTGATTTAATTTATAATAAAGTCATATGAATAAATTTGAGGGGCTTGGTCGCAAAGTGAACTTTATCCAAAATCCACTTTTTTCAGTAGAG
>FIZR01027645.1:0-24120 GCA_900060175.1 Ferrisia virgata | reverse complement strand
TGGCTAGAAAAATTTTAGTATACAGGAGTAGAAAGGTAAAAATATCGATACCATTTAATAAGAAACGATGTGAAAAAGTAAAAAGAAAGGTAAGGAACCCATCAATAAAAAAACTATAAAAAAAAACTATACTTTTCATGTACTTGGGAGAGGGGGGAGGTATTCAGAGCCGTTGAGGAAGGAAACATAGCCAACTAATCGAGAAGTTTGTACGTATCTAGGATTCCAAATGTAAGGAAATGTAAGGAAGTGAATCTTTCCATCGTACAAACGTGAGAAAAAAGTTGACGAAAGGGAGTCTCTTTGTATCTACTGCACCTATTTCAAATGAAATAAAATTATCATAAATGTAGATACTAATCACACGTTATCGATGTACCATTTACAAACTATGTTCCGCATACGTAGGCACATACCAAATATATATATATATAATGAAAAAAAGAATTCAGTAAGTACATAATAATAAGTGTACAGAAAAGAGACTTATAAATCTATTTGAGCGATAAAAATTTGACTAAGGTTTCATAAATAATGGACGGATTTATATTGCTATCGGCGGTGTATCGGACACCCCTCAGACTACCATCCTGATGACTGACCATACCGTATTCGCCTACGATAAATCCATCTGGCGTTTTTTCTTCGACACGATACTTACGATAGGTACCGTTATCGACAATGTAACTGGATTTCTTATCGTTTAGTTTGGTCGTATAGGAAGCGTACGATTTAGCCGAGGCTGGGGCCGCTGGAACGGTTTTCTCGGACGATGGAAGGGTTTCGGGTATTTTGAAATCATTACCGTCGTCGTGCTTATCGAATACATTTTCGTGCTGCGGTTCGTCTTGCGGTGCTGTGGCCGCCGAGATAGCTGTGCCATCTTCAGCGCCACTCGCTGGTTTGTACGGTTTCTCGGATTCTTCGTAGTTTTTCTCCGGTTCTCCGTACGAGCGTTCGGGTTCGCCGTAGACGCGTTCCGGTTCTCCGTAAATTCGTTCCGGTTCGCCGTAGACGCGTTCCGGTTCGCCGTACACCCGTTCCGGTTCGGGGACGTGGGCGGATTCGCGATATACGGTCGTATCGGCTGCGGCAGATTCTTGGTCTTGGGCGTCGTTGTCTCCTTCGATGTCGTACGATTCTTCGTCGAAAGCCACTGTACCGAGGGTGTGTTTTTTCAACATGATACGAGCGGCGGTCGTATCTTCGATGTAGTCTTCGTCAACATTGCTGTCCACGATGATGGTGGTGGTATCGTTGAAAGTGGATTTGGATTTACGTCGATTGTGGGCGACTGTTGTAATCGTTGCTGAAGTCGTGACGGGTGACGTCGACGAAAAGGATGCCACAGATGGTTGGCCCATTCCAATAGACGATGAGGTTGCGATCGAAGACGAAGACCAATGACGGCCGTCGGCGGAAAGACTGATGGGTGAAGCAGAGGTGGCAATTTTTGGTACATCTTCGTCGACGTCTAAACGATTTTTACGTAGAAGCGATACGAAAGGCGTTACGTAATTTTCAAGTGTGCTGTTGTTGTTGGTGTTGTTGTTGTCGATGTGATCGACGAGGCTGGCGATGTGGGTGGTTTTATTTTTCGACGAAGGTGATTTAACGCTGATGGATATTTCGTTTGATTTGTTAACGACGATCTTCGGCTTGACTACTGATGTCGAAGATACTCTGACTATTGAGATGATACGTTGTTGTTGTTGTTGTTGTTGTTGTTGCTCTTGCTGCGAGTGTGAGTGTGACTGTGGCTGTGGCTGTTGCAATGGCGACGACGATGCAAAGGTTGGTGTGTGGTATTCGGGCGACGTTGTGCTATCGGCGTCGTCGCCTTGTATTCGGCGCATAATTAAATTAAACGGACTAGTATAATTGGGTGGTTCTACCGATAGATACTGATCAGATGTATCGATAATACCTTTGGATCCCTGTGTATCCCCAAAAATCTTCGATATCGTTTGTATGTCTCGTAATGTTGCCGGATAACCAAACGTAACACTCAGTCGAATCCATAATATTACCTGCGGAAAAGAAAGCCAAAAAATATGGTATTTGTAAATCGAGTTCGGCCGAAAAAGAAATCTCATCTTATAAATAGCTAAATTTGTACGTATATATATATTTTTTTTTTCAATAGAATAGACGGAATCTGATTTTAAGTTTTTAGCATCGCAGTTCGTGGTATATAAATAAAACTCCAACTTTATCGCTCTAATTCGAACACTTCGTAAGAAAGGTGAATCGAAGGTAGGCACAAACAAGCAGTGAAATACTTTTGTAAAAGTTCTAAACGGAAAGAACGCTATGGCAGGGAAGTATCCTGTCTCTATTGCTTTTTAACTTCTGCTATAAGGAGAATGCATAATGAAGAAAACCTTAAAATGTGAATATTATGAGGATATCTGAAAAAGAAGAATTGTAATTGGAAGGTGCAAATTGACAAGCCCAAGATATGCTGATTATAGTCGGTATATCCTTATTGCAACGAAGCTGGAAGGAATAAAAATCTTGCTAGTAAAAGTAGAGTCGTTCAGCCCAGAATATTATTTGAAAATTAATCGATAAAAGACGAAGATGATGACAGTAGATTGCTGCAACAACAGACCAGATCTTCATAAGTTATGCAGTATTGTTTTTATGGATCATTTCGCTTATCTAGGTTCTGGCTGTGGTGTTGATAACAGAGGAGGGTGCGAACGTAAAGTACCAAAAAGAATGCAAATGGCGAGAAATGCCAACTAATTAGCTCTCGGATTTTCTCAAGTTTCATACATGGTTCAGAAATCTGGAGGCTGAAACGCACGACAAAAGGAATGCAAGAAGATGGATGCTCTAAAGATATGATATGATGGTATCGTTATGTGCTAAGAATTTTCATAAACTACACAAAAACGCAAACAATTAATCTTGGAAAAATTGAGTGGACAGATGTGTGTCTTTGGAAATTTTCGGCGGGATTTTGAAATATTTGGTCTTCTCGCGAAAGCCAACGACTCGGGATAAATTATAGTCCAAAGAAGGGTCAAAAGAAAAACATCCAGGGAGGGTCTTCAACTAGTTGGACAAACTTTACAATGGCTTATTCCAATTGTGCCTTTACTGATTGTAAAAAAAGTAACTTGTTGCTAGAAGTCTTGTAGACTCATAATCGCAGTGTACCCCGAAGGGGGGGCAACTTGACTCCCTGTTGATGGCTGTAGTATGAAGATTTGAGTGAACTCGCCATGAAAGAAGTATCGTTGAGGAGAACAAGATCTGCTGGGCCCGTATTTTTAAACTTATTTCCTATATCATATTGTCAATGAGAACCACACTGTGCGGTCTATCGACGTACGTTGAATGAGGGGGGAGGGGGGGTCCCTTGAAGACCATCACGGCCATTTATGTAAGATATTTATTTAGGTATGTATCTTATTCCTTTCACTCCTCCTCAATCAAAATCGATCAGATTTGTAAAATTGGCTTCGATAAGATGCAGATTTGATATTCTGGAGTGGGGATGACCTCGGATCAAAATTCAGTTGTCCCCAAATTTAGGGAAAGGGTGGGAGGGGAGGTTAAAATCGTAAAAATTGCTCCTTTTTAAGCAAATCGATGGACTATTCAAAGTTGCCTAACTTATCCAAGGATGTGTTTTTTGGGAGTTTCGACTTTTCAGACCTATTGAGTCCAGTTGCAGTCCAGAAATGTCGTTTTCTGAACGAGTTTTCTTATATGTCGAGTTTTTTCCTCGCATAACTACCCTCCAAATTGAGTTAGAAAGTTTAAATTTGGTATATGCATTTAGTAGGGGCTCTGGATGTGCCTTTTAGGGGGCTCTCAACTTTTCAGCTTCATTCCACCCTCGCGGCTTCAAAAATTTAGTTTTTGGCCAGTTTTTATTATTTTTTGAGTTCTTTCTTCGCATAACTCCGCCTCCTCTTCCGCCCCCGCCCCCCAATTGAACTATGATGTTGAAATTTAGTATATAGATTTAGTATAGTTCCTGTACCCTCTTTCATATACGCACACACCACTAATTAGGCTAAATCGGGGTGCTTTTCTTTTATATTCACTTCTTTGATGGAACATTACAGGTGTAGCCCGACCTTTTTGGTTAAATTGTCGAAAAAAAACCAAGGTATTATGTTTCCTAGACTTGAGGTGTATTATGGAGGGAGGGGAGCATTAAAAAAATACATTTTGTCACCTTGGAAGGACATCCAGACTATTTTTAAGCATTTAGGATTTCTATTATTATTATTATTATTATTTTTTTTTTTACTGAAGGCTAGAATAATTTACTCAACTTGGTACCGACTAAAATCAGTGAAATTCGGCCGCTAGACTTGGATTAGCGATAGATTGTGTATATATATTATATGAGTGGAGATGACCTTGAGTCAAAATTCAATCATGGTCCAATTTGGGGGGAGGGGGTGCTGAGGGGTTAAAATTGTAAAAATTATTTGTTTTCGAGCCACTTGATACAGAATCAAAAGTTGTACTTCATATTCAAAAATCAGCTTCCTACGTCAATTCGGATGGGGTAAATGAGGAATTTCCCCTCATTTGACCTGGAAATTAGACTGTTTCTTACAAATCTCCACCCCAAATTGAGCTAAGCTCTTAAGCGTACCATTTGGGAGTTACGAACATGAAACTGCATTGCATCCTTCACGGTTCATAGCAGCTATTGTTGGTTTTGCAGTTTTTTGAGTTTCTCCATTGTCTCTCAGTTGAAATTTTGTACGTAGGATGAGTGGTAGTTTTAAAAGTACGTTTTGGGTGCTTGAAATTCGCAACTCTATTGCGATATTCCTTCCCCTCTGCACCTCGGTAGCTCAAACAAAATGGTTTTTGTGCGATTTTTGCAATATTTCGAGTTAGCCTCACACATATCTTCCCTTCGAATTAGCGTAACTTCAAAATTGGAAAGAGTTAGTCCGAGGGTCTTTTTTTATAAAATGCAATTTTTCCACGTCATTTTGAAAAAAAGTATGTTTTTCAGTATCCTGAGAGAATGCCACCTGGTAAGTGTAGTTATGTTCGTTTTTGATTTTTCAAGGTTCATATACGTGTAATAATTGTACATATATAAGCGAAAAGTGAATTAAAAAAACTTCTTCTCGAAAACGTTTTGCTGGCTAATATTATAGTAGAAGTGAAAGAAGTACGAGAAGATGAAAATTATTATGTTTAGCGCGAGTGCATCAGATATTAATGTAATTCTCTATGCAGTATTATGAATGTATTTTTATAACAACATCAACTCTTCGTATGAATATGGGATAAATTAATTACCGAATAAACGATCTTTCTTGTTCTTGTTCATTCTTCGTCTCGATCGAATCCTCGCACATATACCAATGTAATATTATATCGGTACACATATTTGTTAACGCGAGGCTAATTTAAGCGTGATTACGACAAGGTCGTTGGTGGTATATTGCGAATAGTTAAATATTGATCATACGCTCGAGTGCATTGATGCATATCTAGCTATTTAGAAGCTGGTACCTAGCCATGGTAGCTACCAACACGAGAGGCATACGACGAGACGAATGTACTCGAGAGTATATTCAGCTTCTAATCGAAAACATGCGGATTGCTTTAGGGCGCACGTAAGTAGTAGATTAACTGCACATTCGATGCTAATGTCAACAATTTTAATACATCATAGTCGCGCCGATGGCAGTATTGTAGCTAATGCAGCAGCAGCGAGCTGTATAAAGGTGCAGGAATCGAATTGGTACGAAGAAGAAAAAAAAAATTTATTGTTTTGTTCGATGTATACTTAACTTACGTGTGCTGTACCTAGCAGCACACCACCGTTATCGTCGTCTATACAGCAGTACACATTCAATGCAGGTAGTTGGTTGTTGTTGTTGTTGTCATCGTCGTTTGTTGAGTTGTCGTCAATTATTTAAAATGATTCGACAATTAAACGAAACCAGATGTAGGAAATATTTTTAACAAGTTCACGAAGACCATTTATCAAAAATACACGAGATGACTATTTAGAATTGTTGTTTTGCATTCGTGATGAACTGCCTTTCTGCTGATACGGATAGTCTCGTCTGTCGTTGTCGTTGGTGCATAGTTAAATCTAGGTTGTTGGTACTGGCTACGTAACTCGATCGCCCTTGATTTTAAATTTAAATGTGGCAGAAAGCGTTGCCACGAGTACAAAAGAAAAGAAATTTCGTGGAAATACTCACTGCAACGTTATTATTTTTTTTTTTTACAGAGAAAAGAGATATGGAATTTCAAGCAGATGGTATCAAATTGAATGAGCTCTCCATGAACATTTGTTTTTTGCTAATGAGTTGAAAAAGTGAATCGATTTTCTAAACAATTCTTTTGTTAAGGGTCATCTTTGTTCATGTATAGCAAGGAGACCAGGGGTAATTATTTGAATCGGTTTTCATTAATATAGTTGGTTTCGACGAGAACGTACCATTTAGTAGCGATTCGTTCACGAATGATTTGATTCATTTTTGAACGACTCGTTCGCAAACAAATTTAGGTGTTTTACAAGCGTTTATAGTATAGTCATAAAACATAATTCGAAGCATATTTTAAAGATTTCCTTTCGAATCGGTCGCAAATGAATCGAAATACAATTATTTTCCTAGTGAATCTTTCGCGAACGACTCTGGTATGATTTTCAACCCATTCAAAAATTGCTAATAATCATATTTGAAGTAGTTGGATCATTAGCGAACGAATTGTTTCTTATATTTTACCAATCGCTTACGAACGATTAAAAATGAATCAGTTCGTTCGTGTTATGCCGATTATAAATTTACTTTACATTTTTTCTATTCAAAGGTCATTCGAGAATTAATCTTTTTTTATCATATTTTTTAACCGAATCATTCACGAACGAGTCTATAATGAACTAGATGATTCGTTCGCGAACGAATCTTTTCTTACATTTTATGAATCGTTCGCGAAAGTTTGAATATAGATAATTTCGTTCGTGTTATGTTGATTGTAAATGTGGTGTATATTTCTAAAGTGGTTCACGAACGACTCTTTTTTCCATATTTTGCAAACGAATCATTCGCAAACGAGTCCTTAATGAACTAAACGGTTTGTTCGTGAAGAAATCGATGCTTATATTTTACAAATCTTTGACATAGTTTGAAAATGAATCATTTCGTTCATGTTATGTCGATTGTAAATGTGCTATGCATTTTTCTGTTCAAAAGTCGTTCGAGAACTAATCTTTTTTTTACCATAATTTTCAAAGGAATCATTCACGAAAGGGGCTGTGATGAACTAGTTCGCTCGTTCGCAAACGAATCTTCCCTTATATTTTATGAATCGTTCACGAACGTTTGAATATGAATAATTTCGTTCGTGTTATGTTGATTGTTAATATGCTATGCATTTTTCTATTTAAAAATCGTTTGGGAACAAATATTTTTCAGGTAATATTTCACAAACGAATCATTCGCGAACGAGTTTATAATGAACCAGATGGTTCGTTCACGAACGAATCTTTTCTTACATTTTTGGAATCGTTCGCGAACGTTTGAATATGAATAACTTCGTTCGTGTTATGTTGATTGTAAATGTGGTATGTATTTTTTCATTCAAAAGTCTTTAGCGAACGAGTCTTTTTTCCATATTTTTTAAACGAATTGATTCTTACATTTCACGAATCGTTCGCGAACGTTTGAAAATGAATCATTTCGTTCGTGTTACGTTCATTGTAAATATACCATATATTTTTCTATTCAAAAGTCGTTTGAGAACGAATCATTTTCCCATATTTTTCAAACGAATCTCATAATGAACTAGATGGTTCGTTCGTGAACGAATCGATTTTTACATTTTACGAATCTTTCACGAATGTTTGAAAATGAATCATTTCGTTCGTGTTACGTTCATTGTAAATATACCATATATTTTTCTATTCAAAAGTCGTTTGAAAACGAATCATTTTCCCATATTTTTCAAACGAATCTCATAATGAACTAGATGGTTCGTTCGCGAACGAATCGATTTTTACATTTTACGAATCGTTCACGAACGTTTGGAAATGAATCATTTCGTTCATGTTATGTAGATTGTTAATGTGGTATATATTTTCCTATTAAAAACTCGTTGGTGAACGAATCTTTTTTAAATAATATTTTTCAAACAAATCATTTGCAATTGAGTTTGCAGATATTCATTCATTTTATTTGAAATGACGTAGTTTCAAGTTATCGACGAACTATTTTTTTTTTTTTTGATTGGTACGAAAAATTAATTCGCAAATGAATCAAGTTCGAGCCAGAAATAATGGGCGTTACGCTTTGGTTGGCAGATAACTCTTCGCATGCTTTTTTTTTTTTCGGCGCCTTACCTTTCAAATCAAATCAATTAGATATGCGGGATTGTTGAAGACAACGACGTCATCTTGAATTCATACTCGTATGAGATAGGTATAGGTATAGGTATATAAACCTATTAGAAAATATGCAGCAAAGACGAAGAATGAAGTTTTTTTGCTCATTTATACGAACATTCGACGCTGACTACAGCGATATTATTCTTCGTAGGTCTAGACGCTGAAGAAGCCATAAGTGTCACATTCTATGCTATTAAGCTGGCGATCGAAATGTGTTCGTACATGTATGTAATTTTTTTTCCATGTTTTCTTCTCTCTTTCTTTTCATTTGCGTGGTACATATAATTCCGTATTCCCGTTATTTAATAAATGCATCGACGATATTAGGTAGATAGGGAGGTGCACCTAACGAGAGGAAAACTTCTCTTTTGCCTTTAATTTTATTTTAAATTAACAATCGCGAAGATTTTTTTTCCTTTTTCTCTTCTGAACATCGCCATCGCCTCGCCGTGGCAAGGTTACTATCGCTAGAATGTGGAATAACAAAAAGCAGACCGATATAGATGATTATATGGAACGCGCGAGACGCGAAAAGAGTACCATTATGGTAACAAAAGTGGACAATCCATTGAACTCTTACGTACCTATGCTATTCGAGGCATTGGTGGCGTTGAATGCTGTTGTTGTTTAAATAATAAAAATAAAAAAGAAAGAAAAAGAAAACGAAAAGAAGAAACCTCTCAGAACTCGCGAATGTACCTACGAGTAATAACTTCATTCGACGATAATGTTGTAAAAAAATAAAAGACGAGATTTTTGAAATTGTCGTTTATGCGTATTATAGGTATGGGTATGAGATGAGTACATCTTACAGAAACAGTGGTTGTAATTGTGTGGGTTTCCAAATTATTTGGATATTTATTTTCAAGATACGTGGGTACTTGACCAGTTGCATTTTGTTTGTTGATTGTCTGCAGAATTTGTCATCAGGTATATGGTATCTTTGCATAGTTATGTGACCGTAATATCCAATTAGTTGGTCTAACTAGAATGCCTGTCTAATTAGTAATAGAAGCTGAAAATATCCAAGATCGAATTTGTCAAACACGAAATGATGATCAACGGAGTTTGGGAGCGAGGAGAGTTGTGAAGTGTATTAAATACCCCAACCAGACGGTCAATCCAACATTATAATGCCAAAGAATTCCAACACGGTTGTTCGCATGTGCACGGTTTATGACTTAACTATCATCGCGTGTCTGTTTTGTTTTTTATTTATTATTTTTTTTGATGAGTAAGTATTTTATTCGAAGTAGTGTTTTTGAGTGTTGAAATAAGAGGATAGTTTTACGAGTATTATTCTGCTGGAATTTTAGTGGCAGTTTGTAGCGATCATGATGGAGTTGAGGGAAGTTGATTGAAGGTAGGGGGTACCATAAATGTGTAAGTGTATGAAAATGCCTAGTCGTATGGTTTCTACAGAATTTATAGGCTTACGAAATCCTAATAGCTTTATAGAATCGAATTGACGCATGATTTATACTTATGTCATATTGTGTATGAAAACCAGACTGTTACGGACTATCGACCTCAGGCAGATGAGACACAATAAAATCTGTTTTCAGGTCTTAGAAAACCATTAAAATCAGTACCGACTAAAATCGGTCAAATTTGAGCTGTAAGCTTACATTACATTGGCGAAGGATTTGATATATATGAACGGGGATGACCTTGGCTCTAAATACAGCTGCGCTCAAATTATGGTTAGGGGGTACTGAAGAGTTGGAATTGATGAAATTTTTCATCTTTAAATTAATCGATACAGCGCCTAAAGTTGTGCAAAATATATAAAATTTAGTCCTATTCGTAAATTGGGAGAGGTGATATGGAAGGGGAGGATGTTTTCCCCTTTTTCCTGAAAAATATACCATTTTTGGCATTTCTTCCTCCCAAATTGAGCTAGAGGATCGAAGTTTGGTACGTGTGTCCTTCTTAGAGTTCACAGTTATTTTGCCTCATTGCAGCTCCTCACAGCCTCAATATAGTAGCTTTTGGCTGAGTTTTCTTATTTTTTGAGTGTTTGTACTTTTTAAATTGAGCTATGGGATTGTAATTGGGTATGTCGATTTACTTTTTGGTGGTTTTGACTTTTTAGCCCGATTGCATCCCCTTATATTATTAAAGAAATGCGGACTGTTTTATACTATCATCCTACGGTCAGGGGAGGGGGGGTGTAGTTAGTATAAACACAATCCGTTTTGGGACCATAGAAGATCATTAAGAACAGATTCTGGAACATTATATGTGTATTTTAATTTTATTATGTGTTTCTATTCAGACTAATTGGCTGAAATTCAGTCAGTGAGCTTAGATTAGAAGTGAATTAGGAAAATTTGAGTTGGAATGACTTTTGACCAGAGTTCATTCATGTCCAAATTTGAGGGGGGGGGGAGGGGGCTCACGGGTAAAAATCGAGAAAATTTTTCGTTTTTTAGGATGTCGATAGTAAAGAATGAATGTAAAAATTTCTGTTGCAGCTCCAAAAATCAGCCCGATATATTAGTTTGAAAGGAAGATGTAAGGGGTCATTTTCGAAAAAAAAAATCGACTTTTCGTCATTTTTACCCCCTAACAGTGGGGTAAGGACCTCGGTCAAAGAGCTGCGTCTCTCTGTACCATTGGCCTCTCGATCAGATACCACTTATGAGCACGTACTCAATAAAAAGTCTTATCACTTCAATAATGGGTCCAAAAAATTTTTTCACCCTAAGAAAAAATTCTAATTGAAATTGCTCAAAAGTTTTGCGATACAGGGCAGCCAACCTCCTAATTTCGAGACTGTTGAAATTACCACTACCATTATCAAGAAATCTTCGATTTTTACACTCAATAATCAATTTTTCAGTTGGCTGCCCTGTAACGCAAAACTTTTGAGCAATTTTAATTCGAATTTACTATTCTACGCTGAAAAAAATTTTTCAACCCTTTACCGAGGTGAAAAGCCCTTTTATTGTGTTTTTTTGAGAAGTAAAATGTGTCGATATTTACAATCTGCAATTTTTCATTTTTCAACACCCTGATTGGTGGTTATAAATGGTATCTAATCGAGATACTAATGGTACAGGGAGACGCAGAAACTCAAATTGCACTTTTTCAGCTCTCTGACCAGAATGCCACATCACTATTAGGGAGTGAAAATGACAAAAAACTGCGTTTTTTTTTTTTTTCAAAATTACCCCACTCTGAGGACCCATAGCTCCAACCTTCTTTGAGCTAGGATTACAAAATTTTATATGGTGGATTTTCAACTCGAAGTCAGCTACCTGCGTGAGTTTGGTCAAAATTCGAGTTATGTTTTTTTTTTCACCCACTCTAGTGAGTATATTATTCGTAGGTACACTGGGCCTGATTTCCGGTTGTTTCAACTTTTGAACCCCTTTGCAGTTCTACTTAGAGTAAGTAGATTTCATCAGGTTAGAAGTTCGATTTAGTGATTTTTTGAGCTTGTCCCTCGCATATCTCCTCTCCTTACCCCAAATAGAACTGGCTGGTTGAAATTTGGTATGCAAGTTTAGTCAGGGTTTTAGACATGAGGAGGAGGGGGGTGGTGTCAATTTTTAGATCCATTGCTCTCTTTTCTTTTACAATAGGCAATGCATTGCGATGTTCTTTTTAAAATTTTTTTCAAACTTGGGATTGTTGAACACTGATCAGCTCTGATGCCGGTTCTCAATGAAATATTAAGCTTAAAAAAATAAGTATTACTATCGAAGGGTCGCTGTAAGTTAAAAAATAGCAGGTGAAGGCCATGTTTGCCATATTACACGACTATTTACCATGTATACTGATATAATAATATCCACGCATCGTCGTAAGCTAAATTCATAATAACGATGCCGATTTGTAGGATGATGTACAGTAAATGTACCGCCATATACACGATTTTCACTGCTAATGTTTCCTCGTTGGTAATTAAAACGAATGACCGTTTTTGCGATATGAGCGAATCCTTGACCCAGAGTCGAATGTTTAATAAGATATCATCTTCGCATGATGTATTTAAGTACACTCGGTATACTTCACTTATATTGCGCGTATAATACACTCACTTATACGAGTACAACATCAATCAGCAATATTCCAATACAAAGAGTAGGTAGTAGGTGATGACGATGATGACGGCGACGACGACGGTGGATGGCGCTTATATCCATTTAACAATAAATCAAGATTATATAACTCGTGTTCGTGGTATGTAGATGACTTGATTAACAGAAGGTATAGAGCCAGAGATGATGTATGTGTTTGTGTGTATATAGTTTTATAATATGCCTGGGCATTCGGCACGTACGCGTATAATCGACGATTACCATATGTCCGAACAGCGATTCGAAAATGATCGGTTAATCTACGGTTTTATTTTATATTAAACTACACCGTCAAATTGGTATAGATTATTTCTACATCGAGTAGTACTCAATTTAGTTAGTGGACAATCTGTGTACGAAATATTATGTATCTGTTTCCACCGGGTCGTTTATCACGACAACGCGTTTAATCACTGAATTATGTTCTAGATTGCGATCTGGTATCGCGTCGCGCGCAACTGTCAAACGTTGAACCGGTTCTGCATCGATATGAGACCACGATGTCGCTATACTGTCGTTTTATCCGCATCCAGCAGCGTCTTGTCGCTTTCCTCGCACCCCTCTATCTTTCTCTCTCTGTTATATGCTAAATGCTCTATTATTACGGTAATGGCGCGTTCGAATGAGGTGACGATACGGCGGCGATCATCGATCGTAATTGAATAAATAATACACGCATTTTTTCGTTACTGTTGTAGATGTTGCGCCGTCGCACATTGCGCATTTTACGTTCTGTTCGATGGCGGCTGATTAATTAATCAGAGTACGCGCAATGCGGATGAGACTGAAACGCAGACGCCGACGATGAGTGGTTTGCGTTGCGCACGCGCCTTTCTAATTAACCTTGTAACCCTCAAAATACCACTACTACTTGTATTTGTTGGTCATATGTGTGTAGTTGTACTCTGTGTTTGGTATGTAAGTAGGTGGTAAATGGCTGACGTACGCATGGGCTACGATATACCTCAGAATATTATGTAAGATACGCAGATGAATGTTTGGCGTCGATTTTGGCAGAATTTGGTTTCTATTTTACCATTTTAGATCGCCAGTGAGCCGAATGGAGTGTACGTACGGCATGAGTGTTAAAGCGCATGCGCTTAAAATACATTTCGTAAATGGTAGAATGCTATTCGAACCATTTGTGGTCGCATGTCGCAATATTCTTATCGGACTCGTATCGATGGATGAATGCACTCTAGTTTATGAAGATAGTGCGGATAAAATTAAAAGCAGGGTGTGTACTAATGAAAAAAAGGAGAGCAAAGTGTGGACCTTTCTTACTGAAATTTGATCATCATTCGGCATGCATATGGAGTGCTTTTTATAACCATTCTTTCGTTTCTGTACACCTATGCAGAATTGAATTATCATTATGGATGATTTTTTCATCGTCATACATCGAAAATACGTATAATTAGTAATTGGGTGTTTTTTGTTTGTTTTTTTTTTTTTAGATTTCCATTCGCATTGGAGCTGTAAAATGCCAATTATAAAAAAGTTCAGCAATATTTAAAAGTTTTTGAGGGAGAAATTGACTTTTTTTTTAGAAGGGGGGGGGGCTGGTCCAAGTTTTTTGGTATCGTGAAATTACCATTTGAACTGTATATTCGTCATTTTAAACCTTAAATGTGCAAAAATTAATGTTTTTTTGAAGATTTTTTTGTTCGGTTTTTGGCGTTTTTCGTTGTGTGAAATAATGTTTTGAACAATCTTCTTTCGTCATATTATGAGGTTTTTTGAATTTTTTTACCGTTTTTACACTTTTTTACTGCTTGTAAATGTGATCTTTGCGTTTTTTTCAATAGTTTTTCCTTGTTTTTAAAGATTGTTTCCCATTGTTTCGTGATTTTTCCTTCGTTATACGGTAATTTGAAATACTTTTTCCCATCAGTTGCAGCTCAAAATTGAAATATTTACGATTTTTGAGGGTTTTGCTGACATTTGTAGCGATGTTTTTTGATCATTTTACATCTGAAAAGCAGAACATTGATCTGTTTTCATGATTTTTTTTAGTGTCCATCTTTTCAAAAATTATCATTTTTAGATGATTTTTTTTTTGTTTTTTTACATTTTTTGAGCTTTAAAATTGCATTGTAAAAAATTTTCTCATAATACAAAAATTGACGTTTTGAGACGAATTTTATTATTTTTGCATCTATTTTGAGCTGCCAAATGACATTCTAATCGATTTTTACATTATTTAGTGTCCTAATTTAAAAAAAAAAACGTTTTCAGAAGAAGAATTTTATCAATTCTTAATTTTTTTTTGAGCTGCCCAATGACATTTTGATTGATTTTTACATCATTTTGCGTCCAAATTTCAAAAATTATCCTATTCGGGTGTTCAATTTTTCGCGTTTTTTGAATCTGAAGGTGACATTTCAAACAAGTTGACGTTTTTAGGTGAATTTTATCAATCAATTTTTACTGTATTTTCGGTCCAAATTTCAAAGATTATCGATTTCAGATTTTTTTTTTCAATTTTTTGCGTTTTTTGAGCATTGAAGTAGCGTTTTATACAACTTTTTGTCATTTTAGGCTGTTTAAACAAAAAAATTGATGTTATTGAACGATTTTTATCAATTTTTCTTATTTTTGGAGCTGCTAAATGACATTTCGATCGATTTTTACTATATTTTGCGTCCAAATTTCAAAAATGATCGTTTTCAGATGATTTTTTCCCCAATTTTTCACCGTTTTTTGAGCCTAAAAGTTGACATTTTATGCAAGTTTTTCTGTATTTTAAACTTTTAATTAGAAAAATAAACGTTTTCAGAAGAATTTTATCAATTCTTTTTTTTTTTTTGAGCTGTCGAATGACATTTTGATCGATTTTTACATTATTTTGCGTCCAAATTTCAAAAGTTATCGTTTTCACATGATTTTTGTTCAATTCCTTTTTTTGAGCCTGAAAGTGATATTTTAAAAAAGTTTTTCGGTATTTTACACTTTTAAAACAAAAAAATTAACATTCTCAAAAGAATTTTATCAATTTTTCTGTTTTATTCGAGCTGCTAAAATACTTTTTGATTGACTTCTGCATCATTTGCGTTCAAATTAAAAAAATTATCGTTATTAGATGATTTTTTTCAGTTTTTCACATTTCTTAAGCATGAATGTGATACGATGAACAATTTTTTCGCCGATTTATACAAAAAATTAACGGTTAAACGTTTTTCAAGTTCTGGAACGACAAGTTGATTGGTTTAACAACTGAATTGTTTCTTGTAGTTTTTTAATGGATTTCAGCAGTTTTTGACCGGATCAAGGTTGTTTTGAGCAATTTTTTCATCATTTTGTACTTCTGAAGCTAAAAATTGACGGGTTTTGTAGGTTTTTTGTTTTTTTTTAAATGCAGTTTTCGAGTTTTCAGAGGTCATTGTCAGCGTTTTTTTCTCATTTTACACGTTATTTAGTTCTTTTGGTTTCAAGGTGTAGTGTAACGTTTTATGGCTTTTTTTTTCATCTCGTTTCATTTAAAATACGAAGATTAACCAGATCTATGATTTTTTTTTAGTTTCACTACGCAAGGAAAAATGTAATAAAAATTGCGTTCGATTTGAAAAAATCATTAAATATTCTGTTTTTGTGATAGTTAAATTTTTCACCATCTCCTTACGCTTCGTTATTAGAATTTTGAAGTCTGTATATACTCTTACGTTAGCGACAACAAAGACATCTGACCATCTACCTACCTTCGAATGAGATGAATGATCGAGATGAGCTTTGCTATAATTTCAAGTTTTCCACTCCTTCTCTTCTTGCTCTTGAAATACTCAGACGATATGCGAGAAGCGATCGATGGAAATTATAAAATTGTACGTAAAGCACGCGTGAGAATTAAAAAGGAAAAAATGTAACTCGCAATTATTACAAGGAAGGATAGACAGAGAAAGGGTATGCTCGCATACTTGTTGATATTGCGTATGCGTGTTTGTGTGTGTGTGTGTGCGTGTGCGTATACTATATTGAATATCATATTGGAATGTTGCGCCGCTCAAGGCGTCCTCTGCAATTGACGTCATTGAGTGGAGAATAGTGTTTTGGTTGACCAGCGACGACGACGACCAGACGACCCGAATACCTCTCCTAGTCCACCCCTGACCTGTTCTCTGCCATCGTAACGAACAAAAGATTCATCTGCTTCCCACCCGGACTGCCGGGTTGTGGACAAGACGATTGTAGTGGGCAAAAAGCACCCTCTAGCTGAATAATCCGATCGTCTCGTATGTTAACTCTGTATTGTGCCGAAAGTGATACGTTCGAGTAACTGGTATGATTGATGTATTGCTGACACATTCTCATCATCGACTAGCTGCATAATTTGTGGCTCGTGCAGAGCGTAGGTGTTGGTGAAGTGGTTGCAGGGTCAACGTAACGCGATGTGGTTATGCAAGAAAGGATAATAATGTAAATTATGAATGGGTCGTAAAGAAAAGATAGGTTTAGGTGTATTAGAAGAGGTGTCGAGAGGTATATATATTTTTTTAAAAGCTTCTAAGCCCCGAGCAATGATTGAAAAATGAGAGCAAAAGAATCGTAGTGACCTTGAGATACGTTGGCTCTTTACCTAGGGATGACTTAAATTCAATTAAGAAGCTGTAACTTGCACGTGACACGTAGGATATGTACCGAAAATTTGAAATACGTAACTTAAATTTTCTGAGGTTTTGACATTGTAGCCTTACGATACTCTCCGCAATAGGCTCGAAGAAAATGATGTTTAGGTACTTGGCGCCAGCTAAAATTGATCTAAGAGGCCGAACGAAACTTGATATGCAGCAGACGATTAACATATCGGAAATTTTTTCATCCATCAAGTTTGCATAATATAGTATACTTGGGCTTTAATTATATGTACCTGGTACATGGCAAAGCAATTCATTCGAGTCGAACGTCGATGACCGAATATTTATATTCTTATTATTTATGGATTTTTAATAGACGCGCGCGTATAATTTTCACGCCTTATATTATCCATCGTGTTAACCGCAGACTGCACAGACGCCATAATTGTACTTGGAAATATGCGTTAGGAATCTTTTTTGTGGTAAACCATTACGAGCTCTTAAGTACCTATACTACTGGATTTGCAAAGCTACGATATGAGACAAATATTTTCGCTACCAGAAAATGTTAAATGAAGATTTGACCAAATTACCTATTTGTCACGTGTGATATTTTTCGAAAAAAATATTGTATATCGACATATCCACATATTTATGGGTTAAGAATGAAGTGCAATACACATATGTATTATTGGATATATACTTTATTGAAGCACTGCGCACCGATCAGGTTGGGGTGTGTGCCAGGTACCTGATCACCGTACACTCATAGCATACTCGGGTACTTTACTTATGCATGGCATGCATGTGTGTGGTAATATGCAGCCATATAGTTATAGTAGCCTTTGACCTATTCGCTGGGGATTTGGTTTTGAGTACGTACAGCACCGACTACACGTAACTATAGAGCCGTATTCATACGTAAGTACGAACTGGTTGCATTAGTAGACCGGCTGCGCGCGGTACGTGGCCAATATAACCTTCTGCGAAGCATACGATACACCCACATTGGTGTTAAATGCGCGAAACGTATGCTTGTGTGTGTGAAACATTCACATATTGGAAGAATAAGTTTATATTATGTAGTAGACGATATGGTACTTTACGTATATCATTTTTTTTTTTTTTTTTAATTTCAATTATATTGTTTCTGAGTAGGTACAAGTATACATATTCTCTATACGAATACCGCCTTAATGCTGTAGCTATGTAAGATGTTGCATTCTATGTGCACCATGCAGATTCAGATTTCGGTATATTGTATTTATGTGGGTCATTGCCTGCATCGTGAGAATATTATTTTACACACCTTTGAACTGTAGGGGTACCGAGTAGTTGATGGTTTTGATGACGTTGGTCCCAAAAATAGCTGATGTGAAATGCCAATTTTTCTAATAAAAAATTTTGGCTAGGTAAATCGACCTATACCAGTGGGAAGGGGGAGAAGGGTGTTTTAAAAGTCCATTACCATCATTCCTTAGCTTATCTGCCATTTTCAAGAACGAAAAAATAAGTTGTGCAACTTAATGTGGACCAAAATTGTTCAAATTCTGTCATTTTACTCCATTTGGTGAAAGGTCAGTGGTATAAAAGTGAGAATAATTTTGAATCAGAATTGAGGTCATCATTATCAGTAGATTTCATTCCCTTACGACCGTATTGTATCTAAAAGAGTACGCCATCTATCACAATCCTGTGCCTGTGAAGTAGCTCTTACCACAGAGTTCATTCGCACTTTGATGATGTCAGGCCAACTGGTCGGAGATCTTCCGCTCCCTGTTTTAGCAGAGGCCTTAGCAAAGAGAATGTCATGTCCAAAATACCCTAGAAAGCGTTTCTCGCATAAAACACTTAGCCTGACTGGCTGCTGTATTTCGTTGACGATTGAAATGTTGGTTCAACGCGCTGTCCAGGGTATCCTCAGCATCCTTTGCCAAACCCACATCTCAAAGGCGTCTATTCTTCTTTTATCATCTGCCTTTAACGACCATGTTTACGTGGCATATAGAAAAATAGAGAAAATAAGTTGCTGTATAAGTCTCTGCCTTGTCTTTTTGGAGATCTTGTTATTACATGTGCTATTACGCAGTCTGGTCACAGCTAATTTGCTCAGAGCGATTTGGCGCCATATTTCTGCCAACGAGCCTCTTTCTGCTTTCAATGATGAAGCCTAAGTATACGAAAGCGTTCACCTTTTCGTATTTGCTCAAAGCTGTAGAAACTGGAAGACACTTGGCCTGATCCACCACCATGACTTTCATTTTTGATGTATTAATACGAAGTCCAAGTTTTTTGCTGGCCATCTTCGCCAGGTTGACGAGCTCCACTGTTCCCTCTTCATCCAAAGTAACAAGGTGGTATCATCTGCATATCGCAGATTAGAGATTCTTCTTCCTCCAACGGAAATATCATCATTCTACTATTCTAGAAGCTCGCGAATTATGTGCTCACCATAGATGTTGAATAACTGCGAAGATAATAATATGCATTTTTGACGCACTCCTGGTTCTGCATGAAAAGCCTCAGATTCTTCAGCATAAACTCTCACCCTCTCGCCGCCACAGAATTGAACTCATTCATATTGGGACTCCACCAAATCTGCTATATGAGCAGGGACTCCGACCTCTCTTAATTTCTTAAAAGTTTTGAAGAGTTTCTTTCAATTCACGAAGTAAAAGGGTTTGGCGTAATCTATGAAACACATCACTATAGGTATGCTAAACTCCTTGCATTTTTTGATTCATCATCTGCTCCCTTGTGCCTCTTCCTGGCATGAACCCGGCTTGTTAATGTGGAATTTGCCTGTGTAGGTAAGCCTTGAACCGGTTGTTCAGGATTTGTAATGTGACTTTGCTGCCATGTGAAATTAGAGCAATTGTACGATAGTTAGAGCGTAATCTTACATCTCCTTTCTTATGCAAGGAAATCAGCACCAATTTACACCATTCAGTGGGCCATTTACAACTCTGCCATATCATTCTACAGAGTTGTCATACTGCTTTGATTCCATTTTCACCAAGAGCCTTCCACAATTCGGCTTCAATACCATCGCAACCAGGTGCTTTGCGTTTCTTCATCGCATTCATCACCTCCCTCACTTCATCAAATAGGATGTTGGGCTCATTTTCACCTGATACTTCGACTGTAGGAACCAGTTGGTTTATATCTGGTGTCCACTGTCGGTACAGGATTCCTCTAGAATCCCACACAACTGTGCCGTCATCTTTCTTAATCTCGTGAGTTTGGGGTTTAAAATCTCTAGCGATCTGACGTATTTTCTTGAATACTGCATTTGTCTCATTGCGGTCTGCATATTCCTGTATTTCATTGCAAGATTGGTTAAGGTAGATTTCTCGATCTCTACGACAGCACTGCTGGACTATTCTGTTTGGTAGCCTATATTCTTCGTTGTAGCCACGATATTTGACTTGCTTAATGCCTATGGTACTCTATAATCAGTAGGGTGGTGTCTGTTATCCATGGCTGCATTTTATTTGACATGCGTTCTCGTTCCTTAATAACTGACTCATGTGCATGAGTAATCTCATTTTTAATGTCTTCCCACATGGTGCTTGGGTCATTTGTATCCGAACACGTGATATTTGTCCTAGCAGCCACCTTCTTCAATTCAGTATTGGTGAGAAAAGTCTGTGCTTTCTTCTTTGACCTTTTCACGCGGATTTGCAGCCGTACTCCTGCCATCAGAAGTTGATGATCTGATGCCTCATCAGCTCCTGGATATATTTTGGCTTTAGTGATCGACGATTTCCATCTTTTCTGGATTAGAACGTCGTCAATTTAATTACGAGCGTGACCATCAGACGACTTCCATGTGTACAGTGTGCGATTATGTTGTTGGGGTAAGGTATTCGCCTGCGCAAGTTGCTGTTCCACGCAGAACTCCTAGATTATGACTACCAACTACTCCGTGGTAAGCATCACTGCTATCAATCTTCCCAACTTCGGCATTAAAGTCTGCCAGCACCAGTTTTATGTCGCTTCTTGGTAGTGAAAGCAATGTTTCTTCAAGGACTGTGCAGAATTCTTGGAATTACTTCATCTGCTGTTGCACTGGTTGGGGCATATGCTTGGATGACACTTATGGCTGGATGGAGCTGCATCAATCCTGACAACTGTCATCTGATTGTTGATGGCCCTTGTGTGCCCCTTTTGGGTATCTGGACTCGTCATCCTTAACCCATCGTGGACCCATTTTTTCAACGTTTTCGATTAATTGCTCGTATCTACACGTCGCCGCAGATCAGGGAGATTTGCAGGGTGTGCCTTTTGGGAGTCTCTACCATTCCTGTCCAAATAGACTCCTTTTACAGCTCCGGAAAAGGACTTCTTTTTTCGATTTTTTTCTGAATTTAACGATAAATATCGATAATCTTGATACATTTCCATGGGAAACTTTTTTCACCATCGTGCTTTACGCAACTATGACAAACAGATTAAAGGTCAACCATCTGTTTGGAAGTGTACCTACGCTTCTTTCCAAGTTTACATTCAAGCTGTGGCAATTTATCATTGCGGGAGGAAATGCAGGAACCGAAAAGTATACCATTCCAAAATATCGACATGATGTATTCGAAACCTGTACGACGAATTAGGGACGTGGACAAAGGGAAATCCTGACTCTGAAAGCAGTGCGACGCGAAGCTTTTTTTTGAATGCCCTCGTTCGCCGGAAGGCTCGAGCAGATGATTGAGTAGGCTATGGAGGTGTTTGAAAAGCTGCAGGATGGTTTCATTTTCTTTCAAACTTACAAACAACTTCAAATCATTATTATTCATGCGTTTAGATATTTTAAAAGGTATTTACAAGTATCCTATACCCGTGGAGCAAATTTATGCCTATGTGTTTGTGTGCGACGTGAAGATAAACAACGATTTGGACGTAACTGGAACATGTTATGTATTAGATACGCACACACACGCACGCACGCACACTCAGACACACATAGACGCCTATCATTATATTACGTGTATTTACATACATATTTTACTTCTTATAGATATGATACGATATACGATGCAGCGAATATTATACTAAAATCTACCGATGAGCCAGATCGTTAACCGAAGCGACCTTGGGAAATTTGTACCAAAGTGACCGGTAGACTATACCAGTAGGTACTAGGTACCCACTACCTAATACATATGCAGCATACATAGGGCGTAGCTCGGTTAGATCTTCGAGGGTACACCAAACTATCTATCTCTATACGTATAATATCGTATAATATAATATAATATTAAATTAGCTACAGCTGTGACCATCGTCGTCGCCATCGCTATCCTGCTGATATCACAAAGGTAATTTAAAATCGTTTAATCATCGCTGGTCAAGCTGACGATTAATGATCTATATAGTCTACAATCTACGTAAATTGTACGTATAATGTGTCTCGGCTGTTGAAGGTATAACGTCGTATGATGTCGATAATGAATCGCAATACCTTTCAGTAGTAAGGTAGCATATTTCGTAATACGAAAAGTGTGTGCGGCTGCGTATGAAGTTTGGTATTCAACGGTCATAATGTGTATTAACTGATGTTTGATGCGAATGATGGGATAGAGAAAATTCGAGTAGGCTTATTTCACACTTGTAAGTACCTACTATCTAGACCTGGGTTTTATTTCTAAGCTACATGTGCGCACAGAGCTTTCGGTTACTCGATTCTAAATCGTATAACGTGCGCTATATACTCATCGAGCTGGAAATGTTTGGACCAAAGGTTCAAGGAGACACGAGATGAATGAATGAAATGGACGAAGGAAGCGTGTTATGGTGCTTATGTGTATGTAATAGTACCTACGTAGGTGAATATAGAGATTCGATGGAAGGAACGTTAATCGAACGTGAGAATGCTTAATTGGCATTTGCGTTATGGATATTTCGCCACTGCTTGGTGGTGGTGGTGGTGGTGGTGGTCGTCGTCATCGTAGTACCAAGTACATGTCTTTTTGTATATGCTGGGTAAGATGCTGGGTGGCAGATAGATTAGGTACCAATGTACAAGTGTCAAAAATACGTCAAGGTGTGGTAAACCAAATTACATACATGTGTACTGTATACGTACCTTATTTACCTACCTACCTACCCACGGATCCGGTTTATGGATTTTTTGTACCGTACCGTACCGTACTGTGTTGTACTGTGCTGTACGGTGCTGTCTTACCCATGCCCGTCCCGTCCCGTCTCGTCAACACAGGAAAAAAAAGCAACGACGTTTCGCTAGGAGAACTGTGAAATTTTAACCGGACCTGATGACCTAGCTGAAGCGAAGGGTAGGGTGTGATCTGTAGTACGCTATCATTGATTTGTCTACACACATGTACATATTATTCTGAGTATATCGAATGAAGTCGAGGTAAAAGTTTTTTTTTTTTTTCATTGATCTCTTTTCATTGAACAATCGAAAAAATTCGAGATATTGGGTCTTTTTTTTTTTGAAAGTTTCGACAATCGTACGTCGACCGAACGGGGCATAACAAGGCGTCACTCGTCATCGTCTTCGCGTCTGTTTTTATAGAGAAAGGTCGTGCTGCACTGTATATTGTTATGAGGGAGAAAAAAAATTCATCACGCGGTTATAACCGGTTTAAATAAGCATGTACTGGGTGCTCTTATCTGCTTATCGTTGCGAATACGAAGTTACGTATATATACGTGAATAAAGTAGGTACATACGTATTTCGAGCACTCGATAGGATCCGAGGAGGGGTGATTTCGCGGTTGATTAGTCGAAATTGTATCGCCTCACTTCACCTTCTGAAGGAATTTCTTCGTTTTACTTTTTTTCCGTCGTCAAAATTGTAACCTTCCTGTTACTAGTTTTTTTCGGGTATTGGGATGTTCGAAAAAATGAATCAGCAGGTTTCTACATTTATGGATTTATGGGAAATCATTTTGTAGGAGGGAGTAATGGAAAATATTAACAAAAAATGGGGTTTGAATGAATATTGTGACCTTTTTGTAATTAGTCTGGTTTCTATGTCATAATGTCGATGAAAACTAGCCTATTACAGTCTATCAACCATTGGTAGATGAGGGGGGGGGGG
>FIZR01027644.1:0-12882 GCA_900060175.1 Ferrisia virgata | reverse complement strand
CCCCCCCCCCCCCCCATTATCCATTCATTCCCATACTTTGAAAATTCGTTTTGATTTCAATTTTTTTGAAATAATATTTAACTGTTTAATTTTCATAACCGACAACTTATTCATAAGGTCGGCAAACTACTTACCAGACAGCTTGTACTTATATTCTAATGATTTAGTTTGGAATTCGGCAGAGGAAGGGTTGCAGCCAAAATTTTTCTACCTAGTGCACTTATGAGAATGATGTACATTTTTGCCTTTTGTAAATCGAGAGGACAATGTTTCGAAAAAAAAAATTTTATACCAATGGTAGTCAAAAAAAGTGTTTTTCGATTTTTTGTAAGTCTTGCGGGCAAATTTCAAGTGTAATTCCTTTATTCCAAACTTTGGCGAAAAATTTTCAGTTTTCCGATATTTGGTGGGGTTTTTCTGCATTATTTTAAACAATATTATAGTTTGAAACAATTTTCACGCAGTCATCAATGAATAAGTATCTTTCAATGCAGAAATCAAAATTTCATGATTTCAGTATTATTTGGGATAAAGTTTATGTAATTTTGAATAATCATAATTTTTTTGCCGAGTCACGCAGAATTGTGTTACTTATTTCAATTCAGGCAGCTGATATTTTGAACGACGAAAACTCGAAAAATGGTAATTCTAACCCTGATTGTTGAATAATTTTTTTGTAGTTTCCTGCGTCACTACTATTGGATAGTTTTTATTATTGGCTCTTCGATATTACGTATTATAAGCTGCCAAATATTGACGCTAATCGTACGGTTTATTATTTTATTTTATTCGTTCATCGTGTAGGAATGGAACGACGTAAATTTAAGGTGGAACGCTAGTGAATATGGAAACGTTAAAGATTTAAGGATACCTCCACATCGTATATGGAAACCGGATGTTTTAATGTATAACAGGTAAATTGAGTTTTGTACGATGTGATCGGACGAATTTATGTAGATATGTAAGTAGAATTGTGAGAATACTTGTATGTGAATGAACGTACTCCAGAAACTACGTTAACATATTGCACATACTACACGTATGTAGTATGGCTGTTCTATGTTCAAATAGTGAGTGGTAGACTATACTTACTATGCATATGAGTATGTGTATGTGTATGCGGTAGTTGTACTTGTACAATTCTTCGTGGTATGTTGATGTAGCTAGCTACGTGCTACGCTACGTACAGTAGCGAGTACCGACCTAAATATCATGAGCTATATTACACGGTACTATTGATAAATAAAAATTGCGCAGTGCGGATGAAGGGTTTGACGGCACATATCCTACCAACGTTGTTGTACGCAATAACGGAAGCTGCCTTTATGTACCTCCTGGAATTTTCAAAAGCACCTGCAAAATTGATATCACGTGGTTTCCATTCGACGATCAACATTGCGAAATGAAATTTGGAAGTTGGACGTACGATGGGTTTCAGGTAAAGTATTTTTGCAATAAAGTATACCTGTCGTATAGTATCTAGTCTACACATACCTCAAAATACATATTACACAGCTTGCTTACAGCTACAGGTACACAATCTCACAAAAATCTGCGTATATACCCTTGGGTGGCGTGTAGAAGTCGATGATTTTCCTAGCTGAGACATGATTTCGTCGAATTTTAGCGAAATTAAAGTTACGAATGTGCTGTAACAAATAAGACAATGCCTTAGACGTTTTTTTGGAAGAACAACCATAGTCCAATAATGAAATTTTACAGCAGAGCAAAATTATGTAGGGACAGGAGTTCTGTTCAGTGGGTGTTAATCATGTTGAAAATTTGACAAAAAAAAAGGTTGGATGTCATTAGTGTAATGGTTTCATTCCAACATTCTATCACAAATAAGGTTTTCAATATTTTATCGACGTTGAATATGGTAGGAAAAAATATCGATATTGCATTATTTTAAGTTTTATAAAAGAGGAATGAAATTTCGAAAAAAAAAAACTCTATTTATCCTTGTTTTTTAAAAATTCAAATGCTGATTACATAATATAGATAGATGAGGTTCACGGTATTGAAAAGAGTAAACTTTTTTCTTCCAATCATGTCAATTTAATTGAAATGTCACGAGATCAAATTTTCAAATGATTCAGCAAAAATAATAAAAATTGAAGCTTTTGGTGCGCTTTTATGGCATTATTTTATCAACTGCTTGCTTACCTGTGCTGCTATTGCAAAAATTAACGACACCGAGGTAATCTAGATAAAATTTTCTTTTCGCTCCAAGAAATTCCAAATCTCTACCTATTTTGATTCTAAAGCTACATTTGCATGAAAAACTGATACGAAATTGGAAAAAAAAATTGTTTGAATCAGATTAGCTCAGCCCCTGCGGCTCACAGCATAGACAAACATATGTACATAGACTTGGTATGTGTTGCCTAGTCACTGGTGGAAGTCGCTTAATTCTACCTTGAAGCACTCTGTATATTGACAATTTGAAAGATGATTTTTCAATAAATGTATAAAAAAATTACACGCTTAGGACGAACCAAAACCAATATTTGATTTGGTTCCAGTGGTTCAGTTTGGTTTTGGTCACTGTTTGGTTCCATTATTTTTAGTTCTGACTTCAATTTTGAATCAGTTTTGGTTCATGGTCACAACCCTGAAAATAATTCACAATCAGACAAGGAACCTCTGATTGATTTCTTTTCTGTGCCACGTTTCCAATTTTTTTTTTTTTTGGCAGAATTCGTTTCATTCTGTTTCCACTCATTTTCCCGAATGCCGTTATCCCAAATCTTAATTGCCTAAATTTATTATCCCCGAACAAAAAATTTATTATAGTTACATTTTTTATTCAAAATCAAAGATTAATACAATAATACTCTATGAAATTATTCTAAAGTATTCCAACTCAAAACCTTTCAACTTCCCACCTATGACTCTTATGAAACAATGTTAAATACAAAAAAGGAATTTTTAATTTAAAAATCACTTTTTATTTTCAAATAAATAATTTTGGTGTAGCGTGAAGCAAGTGAGTTATATCCAGAATTTCGATTGCCTTCGCTCTTAAATTGATTCCTTGTAACAGCAACTTTCAATTCTACAAATCCAGTCGGTCAAATTGTTGAAAACTACCTCAAAAAATACCCCTACGAAACAGAACATCCCATATCTCTTCTCCAAAATAACCTAAAAAATTTCAACGTAGACTTATCGAAGCTTTCCCGCGAGTACATTAAATATCCTTCTTGGAAACTAATTATTCCTGATACTGATTTTAAAATGGCTGAATTTAAAAAGACTGGCCATCCTTCCATCATGATTGAAAACAAATACCTTCAAATTATAACAAGTTACCTAGATTACAAATTCTGCTTTACTGGTGGCTCAAAAATTGAATCTCAAAATGCTGGTTACGTTTCCTCCATCGACGGAATCATCCAAAACAATACAATGAATAAACATTCGCACATATTTATCATAGAAATTACAGCCATACTTCATTGTCTAAAATAAATTCAGCGAACAAACTCTCATCGTAGAAAATTCATCATTCAAACCGACTCTCTATCTTCTCTTTTGGCAATTCGAAACAAGTTTCCAGACAATCTACTAATTCAAAATGTCCATCAGGTTATCTCCAATATCCAGTCTTCCGACTAAGAAATCAAATTTATGCATGTTCCAAGTCACATAAGTACTAAGGGAAACGAAAAGGTCGACGAATATGCAAAATCTGACGAAAACCCCACTCCATTACATCTTTCAAACCCCGATGACACCAAAACCATCTTCCAACATATTCAACAATCGAACTGGCAAAATTTATGGAATTCCAAAACGAATAACAAGCTTTTCCTTCACCAAAAAACCGTTCTCCTTTGGAAAAAAACTTTCACTCCTAAATCGTTCAGAAGAAACAATCATCACACGTCTTAGAATTGGTCATACTAAACTCATCCACAGCCACTTATATATCTCAAAACCCCCCGAACCAATATGACAGTTTTGCAACTCTGAGCTCACCTCAACCCAACATCTTTTCTTTCTTTGTCTATCTTTAAAACATAAAAAATGAAAACTAAACGTTTCCGACCCCCCTCCCCCCAACAATCCCAGATTCATTAGCTGAAATGAAAAAAATTTTCTTCCTAATCAGTTGACTCAACCTGAGCTACCAAATTTAAGTTTCCACCTTTCTAACCTCCTCAACACTGGATGACGCATGACGTCTGGTATAATAAAAATTTTAAAAAAATTTGATGTAGCTCCTTATTCAATTTTTATGTTGGGGAAAAAATGGAAGGAACAAAATTTTCTCAAGTTTCTATATACCATCCATATCGATCGTTATTTTTTTAATAAGATTTCATTTCGGTCGACCTATTGAGAAATAGCGCCTTCAATTTTAAAGTTGGTAAAAAAATGTACACGACAAAAATTTCTCGATTTTCCATCTACTATCTATTCCCATGGTAAAAAAATTTGTCTAGATTATTATTTGATAAAATACTGGTTTGCCCCTTCAATTTCACAAAATAGGCAACTTCTTCGTCTGAAATGTTATTTTGGTGGTAGCCGGTTATATCCTAATTTCAAATCTTGGCATTCTATCGCCGGACACCCAGTATATTTCATGATTCATGCCGACCTGGTGTACCTAGCTAGTAGCTAGCTGTGCCCTACCTATCTAGTTGAGTACTTAGCTAGTTGATTGGTGCGACATTTTACTTTACTAACGCGTAGTGTTTCATTATCGCAGCTCGATTTGCAATTACAAGACGAAGCTGGAGGTGATTTATCAAGTTTTATCACAAACGGAGAATGGGATTTGTTGAGTAAGTTGCACTTACCACACCGCTAATCATTTGTATTTTTTAACTAGCTACGTATGTATACTTACTTATAAATGTATCTATATATTTGTATACCCACTTATGGTATTTCATACGCGAGAGTGCGTATCGATCGACAGTAACTTATGCTAACAAATTTTCTATTCGAAATTAGTTTCCATATCGTTGATGTGCACGTTATCTCTTGCACGACGGCGACGTAATCGGCGCGGCGCAGTATTTCGTCTGTTGTTTTAGAGCGTTGTGGTGGCAAACTTTCTTATAATTTAAACCGAATTATAAGTCGAAATAGTTTCACCTCTATTTGAAATTTCAATTATGCTGTATCGAGCGGCGACGACGACGACCCCCCCCCCGCCACGCGGCTATAGCTATACCTGCTTTCGTAGGCGTTTATCAACTTACCCGGTGATGTAAAAATTTATTCATCTACGAGGTTAGCTGAGCCGCCGCGCATCATGTATTATTTATAATACCTTTTTTCTTACGTTAGTTTGTAAGCATCGCACCAATTTAAAAAGAAACCAAAAAAAAAAAAAAAAAAACAAATCATTCAGCATATTTCGTAAAAATTAACAGATACCAACTAGCAATTTTGCATAGGTTCACGTTTTTCATGATGGTGAGAGCGAGAGAGAGTGAGAGAGAGAGAGAGAGAGAGACCTACGTCAAAATTTTACCATGATAAACTAGTTCACGAATTTTATTTTCATATCGCTGTTTCTACGTACTCGTATTTTATACTTTTACAGCTTGCCTAGATATACTCGTAATATTTGTTCGAAAATAAGACGAACAGACCAGACCAATCCATACTGTATTCAAATATGTAGCTTATTCTTCGTTGTCTTATTGCAAACGATGGTTTACTTACGTACATGTTTATTCTAACTCAATTCTAAACGTGTCGTTTGTTCTCGAAATTGAACATTGTCTCATTTGATATTCTCGTCTGTGTCGTGTAACTAACTAACTATCGACCGTGATGACGTTCAAAATGTAAATGTTCGAATCGAAAATGACACGTATTTCAGGATTTTTTTTCAATGTGTAAATTTGAATTGTTCATTGTTTGTACTAATTCAACGTGAAAAATTACCTACTCTTTTCATATTTTTTAAACTCGATGATCCAATCTGTAGACTACCCGGGTAATTTTATTCCACGAATTTTTTAAAGAATAGATTGGACCGAATTTTTTTTTTTCTAGAAGCGTGTAAACGGTGAGAAAGGGGTCACTATAGTTGTGAAATCACCTGAAAACAATGTGGTAAAAATTTCAGCCCAGCAAATTAATTTTTTCAAGTAGCGAACTGACTCAATATTCAAAAATTTAAAAAAAATAGGTTTAATTATCGCGAATATTTGTATTTAAAAATGATCATTCTTTTAAGGCAGCAAGTTCTCGTCGTTGTACATATTTTTCAAAAGTTATCAAAAAATGTTACTTTTGCATTATTTTTTTTTACCATTTTCTGAAAAACTATGATAAAATTTTTGTTGAGAAACGCCCTCCTGAAATGGATGTAAAAACGTAAATTTTAGATGATTAAGTTCAATGATTCAACACCCCCTTCCCCCCACCCCATAAATTTTCCAGGATTGAACCACTTTTCCGTATTTTTTCGACGATTTTTTTAAGCATTAAAAATTTTTTTACCGCTAATTCTTGGTGAAATGAACTAAGTACGCTTTTCTTCATTCATTTGAGTTCGATTTTCAACATTTTTACCTTGTCAGAGGTTCTCAATGGACGTAAAAAAAAAAAAATGGAAAAATCAAAATATTGCTTTTTGTAGGTGTAGAGTGGATAAACGTCCCTTTTGGTGGAATTTTTTCAGCAACAGTAATTTTTTAATTTTAACAAATTTATTATGCGTGAAAAATGAAAAAAACAAAAACAAACATCGCAATTTCTACTTTGAGACTGACGAATTTTCATGAAGTAAAGTAGATAGAAGAATGGTCCATTCGTGGATTTTTTTTTTATTCAGTGGTTGGGGTACTGTTGATAATTAGATTGAATAGTTGAAACTTCCAAAAGGCGTACTTAGGGCCTCTTACTAAATGTAGGTACATGTTCAATTTCTTAGCTCAATTTGAAGTAGAGATGTGCTTGGCACAAACTCAAAAAATAAGAAAAACCACTAGAAGGAGGAGGAGGAGCGGCGATAATGGGAATGAAAAGTCGAAATCTCCTAAAAGAACTTTTAAGATCCTTACTATATACGTACATGCCAAAGAGTATTTCCTGACAAGGGTCGAAAACGGCCCCCGACCCAAAATCGATTGAATTGGAACCAAAATGTTACCTATGGTTTAAAAACACGCCAAAAAAAATGTTGACTATCACACCCACCCCTTTCAGAATTATCGCCCTTCGAATGTCGAAATTTCAACACACGATATCTCTGGAAAGGTAGGGAGGGTAATACATTTTTACAATGTTCACAGATTATACGTCTTACTGAGTATTACGAAAGAAAATTTTTTGAAAATTTTTGGTTCCCATTTTCCCAATTTTTTTATATTGAAATTTTCAAAAAAAATTTTAAAAAAAATTTTGGGGGGGGGGGGATTTATGGCTGGAATTTTTTTTATTATCTTTGTTGGATAATCATCTATCACATATATTTTTTTGAGGTTCCGAAATTGAGTGCAACGTGCTCAAAAAATTCAAAACCAAAAATAAACACGTTTTTCACTACTTTTTCGTAATTAATAAGGCAGGTATCTCCAACTCAAAGTAAAATTTTGAGTCAGTCAACCAATAAATTGAAGGTACATATTAAAAGAACACCATTTCTAAAATTTCAAGTCGTGAAATGCATTTCTCGAATTTGGACGAATTTTTCAAGTTTCAAAATTATCTCATCGTCGTGTGAATCATGAAAATTTGAGTTGATTAACGAAAAAACCTGAAATTTGTTACACACCCTACTTTCGACCCCCCAAACCGATTGAAAGTGGTTTCGAGACGTTTCGTAGCCTTCGGGAATTTTTGGACTTTTCCAGTGCTGGAGAACGGTTCATAAAAATGGTGCCTATGAATATTAGGCTGTTTCTTAAAATACAAAATTTGGAATTTTTAAAACCTTACCCACTAAAAAGTTTTATTTGGCCCTAAAAACACCGTAGCTAAAATTTCAGCCAATTCGAATAATATTTACCCGTACCTTATTAGCGTTGAAGTTACGAACCAAACGCAATCAGCCTAAAGCCCGAGCACGGTAGTAACCACCGCGAGACGTAGTGGAGTAGTTCTATATTATCGGGCACTGATGACAAATACTTCAATTGGTTGGAAACGATTGATACTGGTCAAAATGCATCGACCACAAAATTTTTTCCTCAAAAATTAAGTTCGAAGCTTGAGTAAAGTGAACCAAAAATTTTCAAAAAATTCTCATTCATCGTACCGAATAAGACGTATAATCAGTGAAAATTTCAAATTTTTTTACCCTCTCCCTTCCTCAGATATCGCCTGTTGAAATTTCCACATTTGAAGGGCGATAATTCCGGAGGGGGTGGGGGTGGGGCTTAAGAATTTTTTAGCGATATTTTTAGACCATAAGTAACATTTTGGTTCAAGTTTGATCGATTTTGGTTCAGGGTCGTTTTCAACTCTTATCAGGAAACAGTTTGAAAAATCTGCTAGAATAACAATTTTGTATCTAGCTGTTCTCAAAAGTTATCATTAGTGCTTCAATGCCATTGTCTCGACGAGGTTCTTTCAGCCTGCTAGCTCAATTTAGAAGAGTCATATGAGTGGAACAGTCAAAAAAAGGAAAACTCCCACATTTCTCCTCCTGATAGACCTAGTAGATTGATTTTTGGATATATGAAACAAATTTTAATTCTCTGTTGATTAGTTTAAAAATGAAGAATTTTTTCCATTTTAGCCATTCAGCGCTTCCTCGCCTAAATTTGGGCATAACTGAATTTTGACGCAAGGTCGTTTCCACTCAAAAGTATCAAATCCGACGTAAAACTAGGCCTATTGCCCAGGTTTAATCAATTTCGGTTGGTATCTTGCTGGGCAAATGATTTTTAGTTTTGGGGAAAACAATAAAATAAAATAAAACAGAAAGGAGTAAATATCTGACACGGCCAAAAATGTTATTAATGGTTTTCCGGAACCCTAAAACAGGTTTTTTTGATACTTCTCCTTTCTCCCCCTCTCCCTTCCATTCACCGTAGGTCGATGGTCCGTAATAGTCTGGTTCTTATTGACAATAGGTACGACATGGAAAATCTGGCTAATGACATTTTTAAATGCCTGTGAAAAATCTTATATGAGGGTGAAATTGAAATATTGCGTTTGATCATCTAAAATTTGTGTCATTCATCCATTTCCAGCAGGCGTTTCTTAAAAAAAAAAAAAAAAAAAAAAAAAAAAAAAAAAAAAAAAAAAAAAAAAAAAAAAAAAAAAAAAAAAAAAAAAAAAAGTATATTTAGAAAATGGTGAATAAATGTAAAAAGTGACACTTTTTCAAATCGGATAAAATTAAAAGGTGGGAGATAGCCAAGATATGCCTTCAAGAATTATTTTTGGATATAAATATCTAAATATAATAATGTAATTTTTTTTTTCAAAACTTCAAAATATGTTTTATTTATTTTCTCGAATTTTTTGAAAGTTTCTGAATTTTTAGTCAGTTTTTACCGCATTATTTTGAGATAATTTTTCAACAATTTATAATCCCCCTGTCGTCATTTACACAGGTTTTCAGAAAAAAGGAAATTTCCTAAATGGTTTTATTCGAGTGGGTACATCAGCGAGATTTACTTTAAAAACAATTTTATTATTACTGTTGTATTTATTTATTTAATTATTCATTTATTCATTATTTTCATTTTACAAATTAATCGTGTATAATTTTTTCTTGCAGAAATTTCGAGGGGAAAATCTTGAAATCTGATATTTTATTATAAAGATGGGGACTAATACACTACTAGTCCAGTTTGTTTTTAATTCAAAAATACTTGAATAAGATGAAACCAAATACGTAGGTACTTTGGGATGACCGTTTGAAAACACCATTTCAAATTCACAATGTGAAACATTCTTTTCGAATATTTTTGCATATGTAATGTATATTGGACACTTTTTTTCGAACCCCGAAATTCATTTTCTCTGCTCAACTTGGACCAAACTCAGATCAGTTGCTTGAAGAGAACATCGGGGGGGCAAACTACTAACGAAGAATCCACATCTGCGATTTAAAAAAAAAAAATTGTAATTCCTTTCGCGATGGATTACCCAAAGTACCTACTCATTGTTCTACGTTTTATGCCATTCCATCAAATGTATTCAGATTGAAGATTTTCTCCGGCAAAAAAAATCGTAATCATCAATTTTAAATACTACCTATCGTATTACTCACTTGATTGTATTCTAGGTAAAAATTTAAAAACGCGATTATCTCGCTGTTAATCGATTCGATGACGGAAAATGGTTTTTAGGAAAGCCACGTTGACAAGCCGGTGGCAGTTGAAACTATAAAATTCCATCCTACGTTTAATATCGAATGCGATTTTGTAGTCGTAGCTGCAAAAAGTATGCCTGAAATGTTCTTTTACGTATTCGCCTCACTTTCCCGTACTCCCTGCCCCTCCCTCCCTCCCGTATCCACCACTTTTAAACACATCACACGCCTAGATATTCCACACACACACACATTTAATGGATTAGCTCGTAATTTAGCTTTGAAACAAATATTTTACGTATCCAAGTACACCATAAATAAGTACACATATATATATTCGATGTTTATATGTCCAGCATGTCTGGTACCGGTACCTACTATCTTTTTTGGCTTTTTCACAACGATACTTCTTTTTTCGGAAAATTGATCATATTCGAAATACGTGCTGCAAATGGACCTTTTCATATGTGTAAAAATTATATCCTAGTCTAATGGTTTGAATTCGATTCCAAATTAAAATTTTTATTTTTTCAGTGATTTTTATTTTTTTATCGAATGAATTTGAATTATGGTATGTGCTTGTGACTAATCAGAAACCCCGATCAATAATCCAAGAACAGGTGATTGGTACCTAAATCTAAACTATAGGTACCTACTTAAAATTACTTCGTATATGTGTATGATCTGCAGAAGAAATATACCATTTATCTATTACCTACTCACGTATGTGCCTGAAGCATCAACGTACTAGATACATTTCCATTATAATCGTAGGTAGTAGGTACTTATTTGTTCTCCTGGAGCACTTTCCCAGGTACACATATTGTACCTGTTTATTATCTTTACGGTATTAAATTCACTATTCTGCATGGATACTGCGTCGAAATAGACTTTTCTTTTTTACTCGTATACTATATTTTAATGCATCTTCAATAGATCTCTATTACTTTCTTCACGTATATACCTATTACCTATACCTCTCTCTCTCTCTCTCTCTCTCTCTACCTGTACTATGCTGCTTGGTATGTCTATGTACGCGTATGTACACTTGCGCCAAATTTATTCCCCTTTTCTATGCTTTTGATCCATGTGTATGTATTTTTCATACGTACGTTCAATTCGAGCAAGAAAAATAATCTCGTACGTTGTTATTTTTGGTAGAAATACCGATACATATCAACATTATACTATAATCTGAACTGCGTAGACTGTAGATAGGTGTATTTGTATGCCTGTACTTACGTTATATAAAATTATTCTACGTAGATAGCGTTAGGTCTAGGTACTTCACTCAATACTCGATTACTCGCATATTATTCGGCTAGCTATTTTCCAATTGTTCATCGCGATGTAAATACGGCGTATTGTAAATATTAAGAAAAATAATACCGTATTGCGGCTCCGGCCATATCCAGCAGCAGCCAACATAATAATAACGAAAAATTTACGCATTCGTCGAGATAAAAATTACCCAGTGCTTATCAAGTTTTTGTTTGTTCGATACCTATCTCGTAATATTATTACATCGAGCCGAATTTCGGCCGGTCGTTATTTTATTTTTGGCTTATTAAAAATATTACCTACTGTACTTTGGGAATTTTTAAAATTTTCACTTTGTACACTTGACCCTATACGACCTTGGTTGAACTCAAGGCTACGTATGTAATGTACATATCTGTATCTACTATATACCTCTATGCCAGGCCTATGTGTGTATGTATATCTACCTACACAAATATTTAAAATTCATCGTCGTATGTCGCGTCGTGGGACTCGCGTAGTCGCATTGGGCTTCGTAATACTCCAGTTTACAGAAATTTGTCTCTATGTGTACTCACACGTACATATATTATGTGTCTGCGTGTGTGTGTGTGTTTAACACAATAAAGCTGAAAGGAAATTTTACCATTTCTTCCACTATACCGTTAAGTTTGTCGATTGAATTAGGCATCGGTCGAAAATTTTTCAAAATTTGGTCGAAATTTTCGAACGATACTCTGATTAACAAAGTTGTTTGAAATTGTTTACAAGTACATCGTCGCGTGTTAAACTGATAAAAATTATTGAGAAATTTGAAAATTCCTCATTTGTATTACTTAGTGTTCCATTATTTCCTCGAAATGGTGGGCAATGTTTCAAAATTTGCTAAACTATATTCATTGGAGGTAAAATTTTTCACATTTTTTGCTCATTATTATTATCCAGATGAAATCTTAGTTCGCATTTTTTCCTCCCCCACATTTTGTGAATTTCTGAAAGAAAAGGTTGGGTGAGCGGTCGTTTAGACCTAAAAGTTGAATATAATCAGGTACCACCGAAAAATGAATATATTAAAAACAATTTTTAACGATAAATAAAAAAGTATTACAAAAAATTTATTTATTTTTTAATTTTTCTTTTACGCCCCCCCCCCTCTTTCACAGGTCCATATGAAATTAATACCGCATTCAGATTCGGATTATCCTTCTCACATGATCAGAAATCACTATCTAGAAGCCATACAAAAATACTCTGAACACACATTGTGTTTCACTGATGGCTCAAAATCAGATCCTGAATACTCCGGATACGCCTTCTCTGTTGGTAATAAAATCGAAAAATACAAATCTCACAAATCCTCTTCTATCTTCACTCTTGAA
>FIZR01027638.1:0-49078 GCA_900060175.1 Ferrisia virgata | reverse complement strand
ATATGAATGCGTTGCGCATAGTATACCTATTTTCCTTAAAATCCAGGGAATCCCTCAGGGTGATACCTTTGAAAGGTTATTAATCATAAAAGGCGAAATCTAGGATACACTTTATACAACTGTAAAGAATTTCATAGTAATCAATTCAGTTTTGAAAGTTCTGAATGTGTGAATGGGAAATGGTATGTAATCATCATGCATCAGAAGTGAACTATCCTTACTTGTCATCAGTAGCTGTTGTTCTAATTTTGTATAAAGATGAAAATTTGTTTTGTTTCAATTGGTGTGTGACAACAGATGTTAAAAACGACATCTAATGTTAAATTTAAGAAAAAATTTCTACAACACTGTGTCAAAAATTACATCTACCATGTTGTAATTTTAGTTAAGATGTCGTTTTTGACATCAGGTTGTGGAAGTAAGTTATGCTAAAATTTAGATGTCATTTTCGACATCATGTTGTGAGAATTTTGTTGTTTGGTACAGGTTAAGACTAGGTACTAATCATAAACATGCACATCTAGAATACATTTCATGCATAATTATACAAAATTTCATAATAATCGGTTCAATTTTGAAAGCTCTAGTTGCGTCAACGAAAATTGTATGCTATCATTATCCACCAGTAGTAAATAATTTCGAAAATTTTTTGATGAATCTGAAGTACAATATAGGATTGTTCCTTTACATGTAAAATAACGTAGAGTAACTAAAGTAAAACGTAAAATAACTGAATAATGTAGAATAATGTAGAATAACTACTGATAAGAGTGATAAGCGTGGACAGGCAACGTGAGTTTTGATTTGAAATTTAAAATAGAATAGAAAAAATGGAAATAATGGAATACTAACTACTAAGTTTGGAGATGAAATGTCAAAGTTTATTCTATTTATTTTTCATAAAAGTTGATAAGTTATCCATATTTGATTTGAATGAAATTGATGGGTTACTGATTCGTTCACTTAGGTACTGGTTATCGAATCTCACTTCTGTTTTTAGCATACAAAAATGAAGATGATTAAATGTGTTTGATGGATTTGAATTTTGGAATTTTGATTGCACTAAATTTGATTGAAATTAGGGTGATTCTACTCTACTTGTGCTATTTTACGTGAGTAAAATAATGGTTAAAAAAAAACTCCATTACTTTACATTATTCTGCGCGTTATTTTACTGTAGAATAGTTTGCATTATTCCATGTAACAATTCTGGTACAATATGATTTTAATAAATGCAGTAAGATGCTGCTAATCTTGTTCCTAGCTATTGGTATTTCCATTTTACAACCAAAGTAAACATTGAAAAAATATTATAAAATCGTGCTTCTACATTCTGATAAAAAAAAAAAAAAAAAAAAAAAAAAAACACGCGATATCATTACAAAAATACTTTTAAAAAGCAACAACCCACCCGTAAAAAAAATTAAAAATGAATAATTTCACTCAAAAAATGAGGTGATGAGGTGATGTAAATTAAGAAATCGCCAAGTAGTATAAAGAGTAATTAATGAACGGACATCTTTTACCTTGGAATATTTTCAGAATTTGTTTACCTTTCAGTCAAAAATGTTTGTATAGTAGTTTAAAAGAGAAAAATTTCTCCAGATATACTATGAATGATTATTTTATAAAAGAAAGATTCTTCAGTTGCTAAAAATCAATTCGTAAGCCGGGCCCAATCTGGCGGAACTAAGGTGGGCCCGGTTTACCGTAATGATTTTATTTTTTCTTGTTAACCAATTTATCAATTGAAAAATATTTCAAGATTCTTCTATAGCAATAAGCAAATCAGATCTTTTATTTACAACCATCTGAAGTCAACATAGTAGTGGATACATAATATTTCACGTACATTCGCAATGAAGCAATACTGCCTTCATCTCTCCAGGGTTCTGCACGAAACATGAGGAAAAATATCTAGATGCTTTACGAGTATCTGTGCAAAATACGAAGCACCAGATATTTTTCTTACATTTGAGTGAAGTACAAAATGGAATGAAATTTCTAATGCTTTGATGTATGATCGAGAACCATTATGTAATCGCGTGGACATTGAAACAAGAGAGTATTTAAAATATTAAGTTAAAAGAGTATTTAAATACATACAAAATACTTGTACTAATTTCAGACAGCACTGTGGAAACTTAATAGCAGAAAAGTTTGGTTTCGCAACAGTTTCACTATCACTGGATGAAATATTTTCATATTTCAGCATACCTACTCGCAACAAGAATCACTTTATAACGTACATATTTTGAAATATTTTGAGAATCCTTTCTCTTTCGTTTTAAAAAGAAAATATGAAATTTTAAACAACGCATTTAATAAGTGAAGAAATATCTACGAGTTCATGAACTTTCTTATCTTCAAACAGATGAAAAGAATTTTCAAAATATCTCAAAACAGCTTGAAATTCTTCAAAACATACAGGTACTAAGATTTTCAAATATTTCACCTCTATTATGCTAAGGCTGGAGCGAACGTAAATTTTTACCAATGTGATACCCGTTCAAGGCTGTAAGGCTGTAAGGCTGTATTACATATTTCATACCCTCATTATAGTTTCATTGTTGAGAAAAAGCTTCAATGATGGCAGCAAGAAAAATAATTTGATTTTTCTTCTAACGTGTATCTCTACATCATTGTTCTCAAAAGCAACAAAGACTAGAGTGATAAATTCTTAAAATCATCCCTTCCTTAAAAATCAAAATTGGTTATGGTTTCACATCATCTAATGCTAATGTAGGAAGAAAAAAAAACCAAAATGATAAACCTGTATTTTAAAACTCTTTTTACATCAGGTGTGTACAATAATCAGCCTTCAAGAATACTTTCAATGGCAATTTTCAGATTTTGTGCTAAATTTTCAGATATTTCAGGTGATATCATTTATGCACTTCCCCACCTGCCGCTATCCTATCGGGAAAAATTAATCAACTTTGGTATTCAATTGTATTTGGAAGACTAGTCCCAATTTCACTCATCTGAAATTACGACATAAATTAGTCATCCAAATTCATGCAGGGTTTTTATCACTCGGAATGACCTTTGAATTTTTTCAAATACCATTTTCCATCTACTAAAACTACAAAGAGCTAGGAAATAAAGGTTTGATTTTCTAATTTTTAGAAAAAATGTCATTGGGAAAAAAGTTTTCCGGCCTTTTGCGATGACCACATTATGCATTAAAAAAATTTCGGAGGCTTTCCGGGGTGATAAAAAAGCTCGGATATGTTTTTTTTAAACTCAATTTGCTAATAATGATGCGACTTTTTCAGGAAAGTTGAGCGGAAAATTGAGCAATCAATATTTATGTAAAAATATCCAGGTAATTTGAGTCGTAGAGTACGAATTCGAAGTTAGTTTTTCTACGCGATCAGTTTCATTCAAATTTTCTGGGATTCTGAAAAACAAAATGACCGGGTGAAAAAATAGATTTCAAATTCACATTCTGCAGGTTAAAGTACCCCTATCTACACATTTAGCGCAATATTATTGGGAAAATTTTAAACTTTCTACGCCCTATTTTGGAATTTCATCAAATTTTGACCATATAGATTTCAGCAAGTCCGGAACCAGTACGACCAAGGGTTAAAAATTTGCTGGAGCTTTTCCTCACCAGGGATAACATTTTAGGCCGATTAGAAAAAGTTTCGTGTTTCAGACTAATTTCTATTTTTGGGTTGAAAACTTCTTTTTCAGTTTTTTGAAATTTTTGGCAAAACCAACATTGTCACATGCATAAAATGGCATACTTTGACGATTTCAACGATGCATTGGAAGTCAATTTAGGTATCACGGAAGTATCCGCAATTACGATTTGTAAACCGTCCATTATTTCCGCCGGACCCTGTATTCACCTATAGAAAAAGTATAATTTCCACAATTTCACTTTCAGACTTTTTTAGCTTGATTTTCTATGTCAAATTATCAATGAAAACCAGGATATTACAGTTTATCGACCAACAGAGGAAGAGGGGGAGGAATACCAGCCAAATTCGTTTTGAGGTCCTAGAAAACCATTAGGGAAATTTTTGGCCATATCAGGTATTTATTAGTTTTTTTTTAGCTTTTTCCCCCAATCATTAAAATTATTTACTTGGCTCGATACAGGCCAAAATCGCTCCAATTCGGTCAATCGGCTCAGTTTGGCGACAGATTAGATATATATGAGTGGGGATGACCTTGGTTCAAAATTTAGTTTTGCTCCATTTTAGGGGAGGGGGTGTTGAGGGGTCAAAAACACAAAAATTGTTCCTTTTCAAGTCAATCGATAGAGAATCCAATGTTGTATAACATGGCTAAAAATTAATCTTCTAGGTCAATTAGGTGGGGAGATATGAGGGTTTTCCCCTTTTTGACCTTGAAAATGGGCTGTTCCTCCCCTACCTTTGCATCAAAATGAGCTAGGAAGTTGAAATTCAGTATGTACATTTAGTACGGGCCCTAGATGTGCTTTTTTGGGGTCTCGACTTTTCCACCCAATTACATCCCCTCACAGCCCTAAATATGTGTGGCTTTTGGTCGATTTTTCCAATTCCCAAAGTTTGTTCCTCGCATAACTCCCCTCCAAATTGAGATAGGAACTAGACATTAGGTATGTACACTCAGTAGGGAGCCTAGATGTGCTTTTGGGGGGGGGGTCGAATTTTTAGTCCCGTAATGCTTTTTTTCAACTCTCATGATTGTACTAGGTCACGAAAATCAGGCTGAAAAGGCATGCTTTTTTCTGTTTGTGACCCACAGAACCCAAAGGTGCCAGTTTATGCTTTTTAAGAGACTATAGAGAATTTGAGGAGAATGCCCGTTTGCAGTTTATACTTCGAACTGATCTCATTTGCCTTCTATGGCACGACCCAGCAGGTTGAAACTTTCACTGTAAGACTGTGTTGATGTAAGACAGATTAACTTAGCTTAACCTGGTTCCCTGACCTGTACCTAATTGTTGACCAGCTCCCACACTACATTGAATTTTCAACACCAGTATCGTGTTTTTGCATGAAATAAACTTTCATTCAATTCAAACATTTCAGTTTAACAAGCGCGAGTAAATATAGTTTCAAACCAGAGATGACATGATGGGAGGTATTTTGTACTCATTTTGATTTGGCTTCCGCCTTAGTTTTAATGTATTCTAGCATTTTATTCACGCGCAATTTCAAATTACCTTTTGAAAAACGACTCTTAATAATTAACTATTATTGTTTCGGTTGGCGAACAATATATTGCAGAAGGTACGAATGAAAAATTGCTCATTTATTCGAGGTGTTTTTTTCCCCTTCTTCGTAGGAAAGTGAGAAAAAAAAACATAAAAAAAAAGGAACACGAAAATAGGGAAGTAATTTTAACACTTATTGAATTCTTAGTCGGTTCTTGAGCGCCTACGCTTTTAAGCGTGATTTTATATGCGACTTTTGAGAAATTGGCGTAAGACTAATTATAGCGAACTTATTTTGATTAACGTTTTAATTAATTTCGGTTATAGTACGTAGCACAATACGAAGAGGAGAATGTTGATAGTATAAGGAAAATGTTAATGTTGCATAAATGAACTCGTTTCTTATTTTGTTCATTATTTTCATTCAACAACGTTCATTCGAGATTTATTACGGTTAAATACAAGGGTACGTACCGTACGCGTTAAATTCCTTAATGCGCTTCTATTTTTATTTTTACTTTTTACTTTTTTTTTTTGTCTTTACGCAGACGTAGTTTATTCACATGATGACGATGGTACGCGATGCGATGGCGAACTCGGTGTATCTTTCTCACTCTCTCTCTCTCTCTCTCTCTCTGCTAAACTTTATTATCATTTTCGTTCACAATGAAAAGAACAGAGGTGAATTACCTACGAGTAACATGCGGCGAAAGTTCGAGCTAGTAAAAATTTCGCTCGAAAAAGGAGCCACGCACGGGGTAGAAACGAAGGAAGGAAGAAAAGAAAGAAAGAAGGTGGATTCGCGAGAAGAGGAAATGACGAGAGAAAAGAGGACCGGGGAGGAGGCTGAATTAAAGAATAAAAATGTAATATTCGTCGGAAACTTTGATTATACGCTTTATTAAGCAATAACGCGATAAAAATAAAAATTAATTTTTCCGCAAGGAGGATTCAAATTAACAAAACAGATAATAGAGGCGATAGCGATGGGTGAAAACCTTAAAGGATTGCGCCTTTACCGAAATGAAAATTTAATGGCTTCGTCAAGCGGCATTTAAAATGGTCCTTTGCAATTTCAATTAAACGACTGCGGAGGCTATCGAGCAAACGGAAGTATTTACAGAAAGTGCCTTCTTTCTCTCAAATGAACTCGCGATGGCGAGCAGAACCGGGGTAGCGGTGTGGACTGGTGCTTTTCAACTTTTGTCGTGTGTTGGTTGCCACCTTTTTATAGTTCTTCGTGGCCGATGATGCCCGATGACGATGCTCTCGACGTCGAGCTTGAATGCTCCGTACGAACCACTTCTTTCCGCTGGTCTAGCGACTATAGCGAGCGACATGCTGCAGCACTTTACGCCAATGTATCGACGCCTAATTGCGCTTACGCGTTCTTATATAAGCGTGGAATTCGAATTCGCCTGTTTCCCTTCGTCACTCGCGTTATTAAGAATTCCTGAATTATTTCCTGTTCCATTAACCTATTATTTTGTCCGCCTGCCAGCTCGAATTTCAATTTTTCCCTCTTTTACGTTATTTAATTATTCCGAACAATAATAGAATTTTCGACCGGTATACCTCGTGAACAAAGAAATTATAAATTGCTGCTTAAAATACATACGTATGTTTTTGTGGTGCTATCCGTAACCCTCCCCCTCCCACCATGATCGGAAGATACTTACATGGTAAAAATTATTCAAGAATCAGTTTTTCGGGCTCCATCTCGCAAGAGAACTGTTAGAAGTGTTTATCGCCAATTTGCACAAATCGTTGCCCATCATGTAGTACTCCAGGCGCCTACATACTTTAAGTAGAGCCTTCACCACTACTAACGTAATTATTACAAACCAATCAGATTACTAGAAAAGTAGAAATCCAATATCCGGCAGATTTCTTCCAACTTGATTAGTTGATGGCGTACTGTTTACATTTTTGTTCTGATAATCAAGGTTCAAAGTATAACTGTCTCGTGTTTGTGTAAACTCGAAATTGTATTGTAACCATCTTGGTAATTTAAAATTATAATGGAATTTAGAAAATCGCTAGCTGCGGTAACTAATGTAAGTGTTCAATTACTAATTGCGTTTGTTTATTCGTAAATACGTTGCGTGTTTTCAAATTTTCGTGATAACAGCTGCAGCTTTATTCATAACAAATTGTTTGCAGAAGGATGGATCTATTCCTCCAAATCAAAGCTCAACATCATTCACGAGGATACTTTGGCACCTAATCATCCTAGTACAATGCTTTTTGGCATCATGTACTGAAAAAACTTGGATTGCAAAATCGCCAGCAAATGAGAGCATATGGCGATGTTCACTGTGGTGATTCGCAACTGAGTCTAACGAAGATGTCATATCATCCCAAGCCCAAAAACCGCCATTACCAGAGCAAACTACTCGTCTACAAGAAATTTTCATCTCCTGTATACGGAGAGTACTTAATATTGTACCTCAGGTTGTACTTCAAGAGAATTTTCGAGCTGAACAAACATACAATTATACTTCCATTGAGGAATTTTTTACTTTTAACTGCTTCCTCAATACGTACACTAAGATGGATCAAAAAAAAAAAAACACCAGATTTTGACCAAACTCACGAAGGTGGTTAACTTTGAGTTGAACCCCAACATACAAAATTTTGTGACCCTAGCTCAAAGCGAGGTAAGAAGCTACTGGTCCTCAAAGTGGGGTCATTTTCACCCCTTAAAAATTATGTAGGACCTCGGTCACAGAGCTGAAAAAGTGCGATTTGAGTTTCTGCGTTTGTCTGTACCATTGGCATCTCAACCCCTCCAAATTCCGAAATCGTTGAAATTATTGTCACAATTATCAAGAAATTCCTGATTTTTACCCCCTGAAATCAACTTTTAAACAATTTCAATTGGAATTCACTTTTTTAGGTTGAAAAATTTTTTTGCACTTATTAATAAGATGAAAAGCCCTTTTTAATGTGTTTCTTTTTTTGAAAAATGGAATATATCAGTTTTTACGATCTGCAACTTTTCAACCCCCCCCCCCCCAGGATGTTATAAGTGGTATCGGATTGAGATGACAATGGTACAGGCAGATGCAGAAATTCAAATCATGACGAAAAACTACAATTTTGTTCTCGAAAATAACCTTATTTTAAGGACCCATAGTTCCAATCTCTTTGAGCTAGGATCACAAAATTTAGTACGGTGGTTTTTCAACTCTTAAATCAACCACTTATGTAAATTTGGTCAAAATTCAAGGTACTTTTTTTTCGATCCTTCCCTAACATAGCTGTAGATTACAGAGGGGCAAGATGATTTTCAGCGATTTTTCGTAGGTTTAATTTGACGATGAATGCCAGGAAAAAAAAATAAAAAATAATACGTGTCATTATGGTAAGGTAAGTGAACATGCTCAATCAATTCAGGCATATTACTTATTTACTCTTTGTTGCTGTTTGCTTAAAAAGGTTACCACAAAGTTATTTTTTTCTGACTTTTTCTTGAAAAAAAAAAACAAAAGTGCATTCGAATTGTTAGAGGTTATTACGGTCTATGAACCTGCGATCGATGAAGGGGAGGGTTAACAATAAAATCCATTTCGAGGTTCTAGCAGACCATTACGACCATTTTTGGCCATGTCACATATCAATTCTTCCCCCAAAACTAAAAAATTATTTGCTGAGGTCAATACTGAAGAAAATCGATTTAATTGGGTGATATTGTAGAATTGGAATGACCTAGAAGTCAAAATTCAGTAGCGGAGGAGGAGGGGAGTGCTTAGGGGTTAAAATCGCAAAAATTATTCTTTTTGAGCCAACTGATAGATAATCCAAAGTTGTTCAACATATTCAAACATTAGCCCCCTTCGATTAGGAGGGGAGATATGAGAGGTTTTCCCCTTTTAACCTTTAAAAAGGGCTATTGCACCTCTATCTTTCCTCCGAATTAAGCAAAGAAGTTGAAATTTGGTATGGAAACTTAGTAGAAGCCATAAATGCATCTTTTGACGGACTCAACTATTCAGGCTCATTGTACCTCCTCACAGCCCCAAAAATGTAGTCTTTTGTTCGTTTTTTTTTATTTTGTGAATTTATTCTTCGCATATCTCTCCCCCGAGTTAGTTGAAATTTAATATACAGCTTCAGTATTGACCTTAGATGTGGCTTTTGGTGGTGCTGACTTCCCCCCCCCCCCATTCATTCTTACCATAAAAATCAGGCTAAAAAGCGATATTTTTTTGGTTTTTCATCCACGTTGTATTTTTTAAAATTAAATTTAGTTATAGTTATAGTTTTTTTTTATTGTTTGTCATTTTCAAAAAAATATATTCGTTACAAATTTTGCGAATTTTTTTCAGTCAAAAGTTACCATGTTGTGTAGTTGGAGTTGAAAAAAAAAACTCCATAACGTTTTTTTTCCTATTCGGGTCTCATTTGTTAAAATTTGATTACATTTTGGTTACTTTTTTTTTAACCAAAAAGAGTTACTTCAGTTACTAAAAATTTTTCGCCCGGATCCGAGCGACTACCCCACCCCTGGTAGGCCCATATCGAGTGTAGTACTTGGTGAAAAAATTAGCCCCTAAGCGCAGTATGAACTCGAGTTATTTCACTTTTTCATTAATTTCACAATGTTATTCGTAAATTTTTTGATATTCCACCCCTCATACCCCCCCCAATGGATCTTAGGAGCTGAAATTTTGGTCGTGGGGGTAATTTTGAATACTTTACACAGTTATAAAGAAATTTTTTCATTAGTATGTAGCACTTGGGGTACTTCCCCTGTTAGGAAAAAAAGCAGAAAAAATTCATTCGTTTTAATTTTTATACGGTGAATGCTGTTTACTTAAGTAATTTTGTGAGATTTCATTGATTATTTTTTGTTATTTGAGTTTTTGTTTAAAATGTTCGAATTTTTGAAACTGCGCAATTTTGTCCACCTACGAGAAACCTACTCGAGTACGAGTAGTACCTGAGCAGTACCCGTATCCGGACTTTATGTTGGCGAGACTCGTCTTTTCCCAGATCCATATCTACTAACCGTTGATCAATAATAACATATTGTATCAATGTCGTTGTTAATTTAGCGAATAAAATCGTGTTATTTTTTCATCAAACGTAGGCATTTGATTTTATAAAATCTAATAGCAAAAATTCTACCATCCTTTTTTTTTCTTTCGGCCGCAACTGAACGGTAAACGCGATTCGAAAATTGTTAAATTCAAAATAAATAATTCAGCAAGACATTCCACGCATCTCAATACCAATACGAACAATTCACTCAGCAATGAATAGAATGATATGCTCGGCAATCTGATCAATAATTCATTAGAAAGAAAAAGGCTCACTTTGTCTGTTTTAATGGAATAATAACGCTAACACGAACATTACAACCGAGGGAAAAATCTCGAAATTACTCTCGGGCGACCTTCATTAAAGTTTATAGCTATTCAATAGCATTACCGAGCATACAGATAAGGTACATATACACAACAACAAAAAATTGTTTGTTTTCAAAGTATACTTGAATTAGCAAACTTGAAGTTGATTTTTTATCCTCCATCATATGCACAACAGCACATATAAAGTACATACAAACGTTTTCCCTTCTGTTTAATCTTAATTTGCTTCTCTAGTTCTCTCGCTAAAGTTTTACGTGGTACAAGAGCGTATACACAAAGACACACATACACAGACACGCGCACAACTGCTGAAAGTAAAATTATTACGAAAGCTATAATCAGTAGGTAAGTTAGCTACAAATTTTGAAATTTCATCGCGAATTGAATTCCACGTTTTGAATTGAAGTTTTACTTCGTTGTAATGTTGGTTTTCGTAAAATTGAAAATATTGTTCGACACAGAATGTATACACAAATAGGTAAACAGTTCGAAAACTTACATAAATTCAATTGAAGCAATTTGAGATGAAATTTTTCCCAACGTTTTTCAAGCAGCAGGTAACAACGCCGGCGTGTACATAAAAACCACCAATACTGTTTTCAACATCCTGTATAACATAATTAATGCATAAGTTTTCATTAATTCGTCTTCTCAAAAGAATTTGAATTAAAACAAGCTACACCTATACACACTTGAAAGCTGGTTTTTTTCTACCTTTGTTCTATTTCTGAAGATTTTAAAAACTACGTTTCCATCTCATCTAACCTAATTATAAACATTTTTGTTTAATTTTGTGGCAACAATTTCCAAGTGAAAATTTTACAAGTAATACAATATTTGAAAAGTACCACCACATAATAAACTAGACTAGACATAAGTATCAGCATAGTGATTTTTAAGTACGGAGTTGGTAGAAATACCCGCTGTAACAAATCAACTTAGTCCACTTCATTAGATAAATTCACATCGAGCAAACACATTGTCTTATTCAGCACCCTATAAACTCGATGCATTATTCAAAATTACCAATTTTTAAACATTTGAATTCATCCAACAAGGCGAATTTTCTTCAGTAACGGTTCTGATTCGAGATACACCGAATAAATGCATTTTTAATACGTAGCAAATACGAAAAAGAAATAAGGAAAAAAAAGGCACGTTAGTTTACTCATGAAAGTCATCATTTGTGCAAAATAACGTTTAGCAAATAAAATCATTTCTGCTTTCCTTAATAAAACGTACAAATAGAAAATCAAACCTCGTATTTAAATGAGATAGAAATTTGATGAAAAAAAATAATAAAAATAAATCGTTCATTTAAAAACTCTCTCGGAAATAAATCGAAAAACAATTGGCAGAAGTATAGTAGGTATATTTTTTTAATACTTCGCACTCCACAAACAGTGAAGCTATTTCACAAAAATTGTGGAATTTCGCTTCTGAAGGTACGTACAACAATTGAAGTTCAATCATGGTTGAGTTGAATCGTAATTTAAACCATGGATCAGCGTTTAATCAGCCTTTGCTTCTAGAATAGAAAATAAATTACATTGCATAAATCATCATTAAATGCAGCCATTTATTTTTATTCTAAAGAAATAAAGAATTCTAATTTTCACTTCGAAAACATGAGATTTTCAATGAAAACAAAGTGTATTTTTAAAATTTTAAAGTTTCATTTTCAATTTTAAAGGTTTTACGAGGAAAAAAACAATGTTTTAATCAGAATCGTTTTTACATGTTTTACAATAAAATTACATATTCCCATCAATTTTCACGAATTTCTACACATTTTCTCTCGGAACAGATTACAAACCTTTTTTAAAAATTTGTACGATGTTTAGTACACACAGAAAAACTCAGTGACAAGGCCAATTCAACATGAAAGAGCTTAGGGCTTCATCCCTCCGAACCTTCTAACATCCATCCATGACTGAAGCTAGCGTATGCCCGAGCAAAATTTTTCCAACAAACATATGATTTTTAAATAATAAAAAATTAATTTTCAGATTTCATTGATATTTTTGAATTTTTGAAAAAAAAAAAAATGTTCGACTCTTGAGCCAAAAAGCTGGACTTGGCATAACATATTTAACCGTTAAACACTTTGGGTGGGTCGAATTTCGCTTTTTTTTTGTGATTATATAGTAGAGATTTCAGTTTTTCAATTCAATTTCTTCAACTTGCAAAACTGACTCAAAGTTCGAAAATTTATAAAAAATTGTAAAAAATTGAAAAGAAATTATTTTAATTTTCTAAAAATGAAATAATTACACATACTTAGTCAATGTTGGTGAATTTTCACAATTTTACCTTTTTTCGGGGATTTTTAAAAACATATTTTTCTGCTTTTTTTCATAATTTTCTGAAAAACTACGAAGGAAAGTATTTTTGGTAAAGTACCTCTTGAAATGGATATAGGACATCAATTTTAGATGATTTAACGTAAAATTTCAATTGTACACTCTACAACCCATTTTTTAAGATCATTCTAATATAGTAATTTTTCACGTCTTTTAAAATGAGTTAGTTAAAAATTGAAAAAATATTTTTCCAAAGAAAATTTGATCGAACGAAACATATTTCATCTATTGTAGACTCTCAAAAGCAATTCTTTATTTGAAAAAACTTCTTCAACAATTTATAGATGCTGAATTTTCGTAGTACGAGATACATAATAAGAATCACTGAAAAGAGTACGAGTCATGAAAACGACCTTATATAGACAAAGGTAAGTTTACTTCGTCCATTTCACTACGAATTCAGTAAGAAAAAATTTTAATGAGGTGAACAAATTTGAAAAAACTCGCAAAACCATTCTTTAAGCATCCCTGAAAAATCCTCTATGGAAGATAAAATTGAAATATTGCGTTCAATCATTCAAAATTGATGCCCCACATTCACTTCAGGAAAGTATTTCTAAAAAAAATTCAATTATATTAAAAAATTCTTGAAAACCCCCCAAAAAAATTTTTTGGCACCTCTAAAAAATCCTCTATGGAAAGTTTTTCAAAAAATCGTGAAAAAACGCAAAAAGTGACATTTTTTTAAAACCCTTGAAAAAAGCGAAAATGGCAAACAATTCCCAGCAATGTTCATTTGTGTTCAAATACTTATAATAATTCCATTATTGGAAAAAATTGTCAAAAAATTCTTTATTCCATTTTTGGAAAATTTTCAAACTTCAAATTGAGTTTTGCAAATTAAAAGAATTGATTTGGGGGCTGAAATTATTTACCACATTCTTCTGACGTTCATTCGCAATTATTGTGATTTCGCCGTTTGCAGATTTCCAAAAAATGCAAAATTCGGCCTACCCTTGTACGGACCGACGAAATAAGTAAAAATGGTCATATGAACAAGTTGCCTAATTTAAAATTTGAAGGTTTTGGTGATTCAAAAAATCAAAAATTTATAAAAATATTTTTTGTGATTGAGGATTCTTGCACAACTCTTCAATGCGAACAAAAATTGATCTTTGCAGAATTTGCCCAACTATAAAATTGAAGGGCTGTGTACATGAAAGTGTCACAAGCTCTACCTGATAAATTTTATTTCAGCCTTTTTACATAAAACCCTCCAAAAATAGGGAATTGGTAAAATTTTGCCCACTTGGATAAATTTTATTAAAAATTTTTTTTTTATATTTGTTTTTGATTTTTTGAAAATTTTTGAAATTTGAGTTAGTTTTGCAAATTGGAAAAAGAAAGCAAAAATTTTTATTACATCATTTTGAGGTCATTTCGCAACTATTATTGTAACCTAAACGTTTGCAAATTTCTAAAAAACGAAATTCGGCCTACCCCATTGGACACTACGTCATAACGACGGCTGCTACCAGCTGCAATATTGCATCCTGCACTAAAATTGTGAAAAAATTTAAGATCAGCATACTTGATGCAATTCGATTTCTGCAACGACAGAATTTCAATCTCATCCACTGAACGTAGGCCTAATCTGCTTATGGCCAACCCTCGTCTACATACTAAACACCAGATATTCCATTTCACTCATTCGTACATGAATTTTAATCTAATCAAATAATAATCGAAAATCAAAATAATTAGGATCACTTCGATAAAACAGACAGCGAATAAACATACGTAATCAATTCGATTCGAACAGACAAAGTGGAACTTTAAAACGTGCAAAAATTAAGAAATAAATCTTTCAACACCTTTAGCAACGAGAGAAAATAAGAGGAAAAGGAAAAGGAAAAGGAAAAACTATATAGAGTGTTCTTCCATCATTAATTATTTAAACAACAAACTTAGCCGGAGCAGTGAAACAAGTTAAATAAATTAAGTTCTTCGGAATCTAATTAAATGAAATTATTTAAGTAGTGAAAAAAGAAACGCAAACAGAAAGAGAGAAATAAAAAGAATGAAATCATGGTAATGCTTCTCGTAGCTTACAAAATTAATACCCAACGTGTGTAACCATTACGAGCAAATACTTTCGCCTCGGAGCGAGTATTTCGTTCGGCAGAAGTAATTCCATCGGTTTTTGTTTCATTTTTGTTGTTTTCATATCACGCATTCGATTTTCTGCGTGTTTCTCTTACCTACACCTACCTACAACACTATAGATATACTTTTTCTTGGCGAAATTTTCATTACGTTATTTATTTATTTCTACGGGTTACTTTTATTTTCGCGAGTTATATTAGTTTTCGTTTTTTTCCTACCTTTTTCACGGTCGCCAAAAATATTAAGCTAAAAAAAAAGAACAACTTCTAACTATGGATGAATTTTTTTCTCCTTCTCCGTAGTATGCCGTTCGGTTTATGGATATTTGCTTCGATACGACACGACAGCAATGGCGAGTTAACGAAAGGGCTGAGTAAATTTTCTTCTTGGTTGGTTTCGCTTTACTTTTTCTTTCCCTATCGTCTACTCTACGTACAATTTGATGTACATGCATAGAAATTTTTAGAAATCTTCATTTCATTTTAATTTTTCATTTTCACGAAAGAAATATGTACGGTAGGAACATGATTTGATATCAACGAAAAGACAAGATCAAAAATTTTCCATAAGCAATACTTTCAAGGCTAAAAAATTTATATAATTTAAGATCTGCAGGAAATATTCCTCTGGAAACAGTAAAGAAGAATTAGGGACGTAAAAATAGTATTAACACATGTACGTACATATCTGTAATAAAGGTAAAACTGGGAGCAATACCATCAATACTTTTCAATCTAACCTGAAAAATTTAGCTTTCATTTCAAATGTTCAACTTTGAACTCTCAAAATTTTGCCCATTAACTCCGAATTTTCCATGGATTACCGACAAAACCGCGCGAACAGAATCATCAAAAGCCTAAACAATCTCGTAATATGAACCTCCAAAATTGAGCTGTTTGAAAATTGCTTGAAAATTTCAAAGTGCACTCTCCTCCCCGCTTAAGTGTCGACGCCAAAATGACGATGATTTCTTTACTTGATCATCGAGAGGAACTTGAAAAAAAATGTTGAGCGAAATCGAAAGATACTCAAGTTATTTTTCGGGTCATTTCGATATGGAACTCCCCTATATTAATCATTTCATATCGAAAGAGCCTTTCCTAATAAACGGTCAAAAACGGCCCCCAACCCAAAATCGATCAAACTTAAACCAAAATGTTACTTATGGTCTAAAAACATCCCAAAAAATTTTTTGACCCCTTACATGTACCTCTTCCGGAATTATCGCCCTTCCCTATATGTCGAAATTTCAACGCACGTTATCTCTGAAAAGAGAGAGTGAAAGCTTTTGAAATTTTCACCGGTTACGCATCTTGCTGGGTACTGTGAATGAGAATTTTTTGAAAATTTTCGTTTCACATTTTCTCAACTTTCTTTTATGTTGAAATTTTCAAAAAAAAAAATTTTATTTTGGTGCCCAGCCCCGCCCAAAGGTTTTTCTTTAATAAGTGCAAAAAGAGAAGAGCACTAACGAGATAAATGTGTGCACAAATTAGCACTAACGATAGAGACTAATTTCAACCGCCTCTATCGCATGGGTGATGAAGGAATTAAGCACACAAACAAAGCACAAATAATTGGTACCATTTTCACCGCCTACCCCATATGGGTGGGACTGGAGACATGGAGCTTTACCGACCGCTCTTAATATTTTTTCAACTGTTAAACTTTTGATTTTCACAACTCTCAATTTTTCATGTTGACAACACTGCCAACCAAAAATTAGCCATTTTTCGTACAAAAAAAATGCCACCTTGTGAGCACCTGGGGTATCACACAATAGGCGATTGTTCATGCAGGTCGACGTTCAACCAGTCTAACCTTTCCCTTGTCTTTATAATCTTTGAACTGAATAATTGAGAAAAAAAGAAAATTAGTACAGATAAGGAAGAGAAATATGATTTCACAAATATCAACAGCTGTTAGTTCCATGATTCGTAATCATTCACTAATGCTCGAGACATAATTCTCACTTGAATCATTCGCATTATCTTATTTATTTGTTCAGATAATTTTTTAGTATCGATAACAGGACAAGAGAAAATTCTCAAATATTCGTGTTTTGTTACGAGTGTGAGAACTTCTGAAAATCAACAACTTTGGCTAAACTCATGTAGAGCAATTGTTTTATCGGACATGACTTATAGTACAGGATGTTTCGTCTCAATAGTGCTCCCTTCATACCACAAGTAGAGCAACACAACTTGGACTCATGTAGCATGGATTGACTATGCAAAACATTGCAGGGGCTATGCTACAGGTCTTTGAATTTTTTAACTTCAAGAAATTTGGAGCAATTTTTGAAAAATTCCAATTTATGAACTAAAATGGTAGAAATTTACAGTTTACGCCTAAATGGGGCGAATACAATTGTTAAAAAAATTAGGGTTATAGATTGTGTAGTTCGTATAATATTTCGAATTTAATGTAAAAATATCATTGAAATATTTGAAAATTTTCTAAATTTTTGTTCATAACTTCTGAAAAAGCTGTTTGAAGTACCTAATTAAAAAATTTTTTCTTGAAGTAACAAGATACCTTCCACCACTTGGCATGATTAAATGTTCCCCAACTTGTTTAGATATGTTGGAAAAAAATTTTTTCGTTAAAATTTTTTCCTTTTTTTTTAAAAAAAAAATTTTGATGAAAAATAAATTTCGGCAAAAAACGTTCCTTTATTAAAACAGTTGTTCGATTTTGAAATTTTTTCTCTAAATCAATTGAATATTTCAATAAAAAGAGCTTTTTGTTCACACTTTTATTTCCATGGAAAATTTTTTCTCAAAAAATGGGAAAAAATTGTAACAAAACAATTTTTTTCCAGCATATTTAAACAAGTTTGGGAACATTTAATCATGCCAAGTGATGGAAGGTATCTTGTTACTTCAAAAAAAATTTTTTAATTGGGTACTTAAGTAGAGCTTTTTCAAAAGTTATGAACAAAAATTTAGAAAATTTCCAAATTTTTCAATCATCTTTTTGCATTAAATTCGTCATATTTCACAAACTACACAATCCATGACCTTAATTCTTTTACCAAAAATATTATATTGTATCTGTCACATGTTGGTGTAAAATAGACATTTCTATCATTTTTAGTTCTTGAAGTGGAATTTTTTAAAAATTGCTCTAAATTTTTTGAAAATAAAAAATTCAAATGCCTGTAACGCAGTTCCTGCAACGTTTTGGATAGGCAACCCATGCTACATGAGTCTAACTTGTATTGCTCTACTTGTGGTATGAAGGGGGTATTATTAAGACGAAACACCCTGCATAAGACCACCAAGTATACGCAATGCACTTCCATGGTTAGTAAAGTAGTTGAAACCAACATCAAGGGCATATTTTTGTAATATTTCTACAAGATTTTCGACCCTTTAAATTTTAAAGGAACAGCTGAACAGCTAAAAAGAAGTATAATCGAATTGCATTTTGGTAGCTACGTTCATTATAAATTATTACTTTTTAATGAATGTATAAAACTATCATGACTGAATATAACACTGTCAGGATGAGTTGATAAACCCATTGATACTGGTAGGTACTTTTACGAGAGATCGTTAACTCGGTTTATATTGTCTAAACAATGACGAAATACACTTAAAGTAACTACGCCGTTAAAGCATGCTATCTGGTACTATATTATGAATATTAACTATAGAATATTCTCCTTTTTGTCGACATTATATTCGAGTGATGAAACATTAGCTTCATGCAGTTATTAAATTAACGTGTATATTATATCTACCTGCGTTGGTACTTGGTAGATTTTTTAGTTCAACGAAGAGCCATTGTTACGCAGATAGGTCTACGTAGTAGGTACAGGTAGTTTAGGTACACGATAACGAAAATTTTCGATTAAATGTTGTACTCTCGAGTGAAATTGAAATTCACCTTTTAAAATTTTTAATACAATCTGATTACGTAATGTGATGCAATGCAATGGCAATGTCATGTTCTTGGGTAGTTTTTTTTTTCGTCAACCTCAAGTTGACAAAAATTTCCAATTTTTTCAACATCTCGTGCAGTGTTGAACCAACCTGCGAATACTTTTTTCGTAATACTTTATCTCAAGGTATAGATGACAAACATACACTACAATAATGACATCGTAAAATGGCATAAACTTGTAATGTTCTTATTACAAGTGGTATTTAGAAGGTTGGGTAGTACGTGATAATTAATAGCTTTTCAATTTCGTGCCTTAAACAAAACATTAAACCAGATGAAATCGGATTCAACTAGTTTTCACAGTAAAACACCGTCATGGGAAAAGTATCATTTAACTACCTCTTACTTGAGTGAAAGGTAAATAAAGTACACGTGGTTAACATTCGCGTGTTATTCATAATTTGTAAGCTATAATTTATCAGTTATATGCGTGAAAATTTTTGAATCTTACCATATTACGCTGAATTAGAGACAAATTTAAATTGACTTCACATCAAATAGCAATTCTCGCCGAATAAGAAATCTGTAAAATCACGCAGTAACGAAAACAGATCAGTACTTAGGCCTATATCTAGCATAAGCTATATCTACATATCACCAAATAATAACTATTCAATTATAATTAGTACTTTAATAAATAAACAGGCGTTTTTTATTAAACGATCTAGTGGTCATCATCTTTTGTCATGATAAACAACAATTAGGATTTCTAGATACAAAGGCACCAATTATTGCATTCAATTCGGCACCTTGGTCAGCGAAGTGAAGAACTCTATCTAGTTACGAATTTGGAAAACCTTGGTGGAAAATTACAATTTACAACTAGAACAAAGTTATACTTTTTTGTGTTGAATTTCAGCGACTGTTTAGCAAGTGACAAGTTGATAATTAGGAGGCGAACGTAAAGCGCAATCGCTGGTTGTTTTAGTCGATTGAAAATTTTACTCTTTGTAAAGTGATGGCCACTAACATAGGTAGCTACAGGGTGAAGTTGAATAAATAAAATGTTTCGTATAAGATGAATAAAACATAAGCCTACAAAGATGTGTCTTTGTCCAAGCAGATTTACACCGGTCAACGTAGGTCGGCTCCATTAAATTATATCTACACTTTCAAAATTAAATAAAAAATTAAGTATCGTACACGGTGTATTCGGTTATTGGGTTTATATCGTCCTTGGCGACTTGGCGTATTTTTATTATTGGATAGAAAATTACAAATTTTATTGTTCGCAAAAGTTTATAATTATAACCTCTGTCATTAGGGGTTTCATAAATTATCCTATATCTCGACTGTAACACACGTGTTTGAAAATTTTCATCTGCTTATTTTTTCTACAAAAAGAAAAAATCAAGTATTTATTTAGAAACCAACCAAAATTACATAGAATTTAATCAGGAGATTCGATCGATTTGGCGGCAAATTTGACAAGTTAACCTCCTCAACTGTCTGGCTTCGATTTAAACGAAATTCAGTTGGATGGAGAAAACAAAACCAAATTTTCAATTGCTGAAGTTCATTATTGGATATTTCACAAAATATGATCTATTGAAGTCATTGTGGAGAAAATTATTCTCCTCCCTAATATTGACCACGCAAGCGAATCAACTAATCTTATTTTCCAAGTGTCCTGGAAGCTATAGAAATGTTTTTAGCTTGGTTACTACCCTCAATCTTAACTTCAATATTCAATATATCAAAATTTCGAAGCATTCTTAGAGTCTCCGATAGAAAATTAATTTTCCTAAGATTTTTAAAATGCTGCAGAAAACCCGAAAATGAATAAATCGCATTATATCAACCTTCCGAGTCACATTTTCTACGCGTTCAGCAGCCTCCAGTTAGAGGTTAAATTTTCCTGAATTTTCAAAATACTCCAGCACATCTGGATGTGAATTTTAGCAACTGAAAATTTTTTCCATGTCTATTCGAACTTATTCTAACAAATTGCAGTAGTTTTCCTGGAACTATAAGGATAAAATTTTTCATCTGCTCAAGTTCATATTTGACTGTTCTGGAGTATATCAAAAATCTTGAAATAATCAGTCTTTTTCTGAATGCTCCCGAATGTCTGGAAATTTCGATATATCAAACAGTGAGATTCAGGTTGAGTAGTAATCAAGCTTTTGTTTAATAAATGAATGACTCAAGCTACTAAGTTTTCAACTTTTTATCTGATGTACTTAATCCAACTACAAATCATTTAATGAACCCGAGACATATAATTCTAAGTCTGAAAGCATTTTACTTCACTCTGTTCCAGCATAGGTCCAAATTTTATCTGTGATGTTTTCAGCATACAGCATTTTGAAAAATTGCTTGGCATTTTTTTTAATAATGCTCAACTTTTTCATCAAACATAATCCAACTGTTGACGGTCCAGATTTGTCAACACTTGTAGATTAGGAGTTGGTGGTCAACAGTGGAGTGCCAAGAGTTGCAGAGTTGATCAACAATAATGGACCATCAACATTCGCATCATCAAGATTTGGACTACCAACTCTTGACTCTTGAGGCACCAAATCCATCAATACTTGACAGTCAACTGTGGACTGTCATGAGTTCACCGTCAATAGTGGACCATCAAGGTCCCTACTGTAAAAAGTTGATCATCAATATCCGGACTAGCAACATCTTGCACGTCATTTTTTGAGTTACAAAGCAAATGCTAAAATTCTTCATGTTCAAAGTTTACAAAATTTTCGCCCTTGTTACTTTCGAGCAATGTAACTTTTATAATTTATGCTAGGGATCTTGGATATGGGATCCGGAGGCTATTAAAAGAGGTTTGGAGTCTATTAAAGGGGGTTTGGAGGCTATATAAGGTGCCTTGGGGGTTATCAAAGGGGGCCCAGAGCATATTCAAGGGAGGGGGAGGTCTGGAGGCTGTTGAAGGGTGTCTCAAGGCAATTGATTAACGTCGAGAGGATGTGCAAAGAATCTGGAGGCTATTGAAGGGCGACTGGAACCAATATAAGGAGTCTTGGAGGCCATGTACGGCGGCTTGGAGTCTATTCAAACAGGTCTGGAAATTACATATAAGGCGTCTTGAAGACTACTGAAGGGGGTCTAGAGGGTATTGAATGGCGCCAGGAGGCTATATGAGAGGTGGTGGGGGGCATGCACCTCTTTATAAGTAATTTTGATTTTTTTGAGAAATGGTACGTTTTGCACCTTTATCATTCTATATTAATCAGGTTAAAAATAAAAGCACTCTACTGCATCAAGTCCAAGTATCTATCGATTCGTATTATTGGCCTCATTTTCTATGTCATATTGTCAATGAAAACCAGGCTATTACAGTTTATCGACGAACCGCGGATGAGGGGAAGAGGGGAATCAACAAAATCCGTTCTGGGGGTCCGAGAAGACCATTAAAACGATTTTTAGCCATGTCAGATATTTAATTTTATTTATTTATTTTTTTCCTCGAGCATTAAAATCTCATTTACTCCGCTCGATACCGACCAAAATCGTTCCAATTTGGTCAATCGGCTCAGTTTGGCCACGGATTAGATATATATGTGTGAGTATGACCTTGTTTCAAAATTCAGTTATGTTCGAATTTGAGGGAGGGAGTGCTGAGAGCTCAAAAACACAAAGAGTTGTTCCATTTTGAGTCAATCGATAGAGAATCCAAAGTTGATCAATATCTCCAAACATCAACCTCCTAGGTTAATCGAGGGTTTTTACCCTTTTTGACATTGAAAAAGGACTGTTCCTCCCCCATCTCCCCACCACATTGAGCTAGGATCTTGAAACTTGGTATGCACATTTAGTTGGGGGCCTAGATGTGCCTTTTGGGAGATCCGACTTTTTAGCTCCGTTACACTCCTTCACAGCAACAAAAATTGGTTTCTTATAGGTTTTTCTTATTTTTTGAATCTGTTCCTCACATAACTCTCCTCCAAATTTGGCTAGGAAGTTGAAATTAGGTATATCCCATCTGTAGAGACCCTTGATGTGTCTTTTGGGGGTTTCGACTTTTTAGCCCCATTGAACCTTTGCTACCTGAAATACTGATTAGGAAAAAAGTATCGCTTCACGATACTAAATGAACTTAGACACAATACCCCTCTCTCTCTAACAACTGAATCAATCCAGCGGAATAATATTTTGTTACAAAGTCTCATTAAAAACAAACCGTAAATTCTCATTTAGTATAGTAATTTTTGAAAATTGAAAAAGCAGCGAACAGCAATAACATTAAGCATACCGGATCTTCACCAATTTCAATAACTTTCCATCCCGTCAAATACAAAAGAGAAGAAAAAACAAGATGAAATAAAATCCTTGTAATAATTCAAAAGTTTAACATGTCAATATGCATACAATACAGGTATCCTTTGGTATGTAACGTACACGTACCACACATACGTAGAAAGCCAAGTTTCATTACAGTACAGTATTTTATACGAAGGTAAGGTACCTACTACGTATATGGTAAACCATACGTATACCTATTGTGGTATTACAAGTGCCTACTCTAGAGAATTACGGGGACAATGAAATTCCATAAAAGAGGCGAAATTACCCGACGTCATAAGCAGAAGTGGTAGTAAAGATGGTAGTGGTGTAGCAATGGCGACAGCAATACTATTTACCAATCAACCATAGAGAAATAGACGTGTTTCTGCGCGTATTCTTCGGTTATACATACTGTACGCTACATATACCGAGTATTATAGCAAAATCTACGTTTCTGCTTGCACTTAAGAACATTACGAGACCCCGGGGGGTTATTCGACCCTCAATAATGCACACGTACATATTCTTCTGTTACGAAGTAGTACGTCGTATAACGTAGCCGTCGCGCGCGCCGCATTTTACTCCTTAAAGCTGTTACCGATGTATTGCGAACTGCCTAATGTGAATAGCTACGTTAAAAGGGCCAGCAATTTATACCTATTGAGTCAACACTGCCACTGGTATGCAGTATAACTAAACCGTTGTATATGTAATGCAAAACTATACCTACTATACGATTGTCGATACCGGTACAAAAATTCAATTCTGTTCGCTAAATTAATTTTATTCGTTACACTAAATAACTTCTGCGAGTATACCATTTGTATACAGGAAGTAATTTTTTTCCTCCTTCTTCTTCTTTCTCTTCTTTCCGTAAAACCTTAAGTAATTTAATACCAATAGTGTGGTTAAATTGCGATTTCAAGTTGTTCTTTTTCTTCGTATTTTATACTCAAATTAGTACTCTCGAAATCAATACACGAGTACGGAAATATAAAACGAGCGATATTAAACAAGAAAAAAAAAATAAGATAGGTAACTCTAGCTACAGAGGTATACTCCAACAAAACGAAATTACATTCTACATACGTCCCCAAAATATGAAATTTTATAGCGTACTAAAAAGAAATTTGTATGTCAGCCAAAGCGTCGTCAGGTGTACCTTAGTAGCATGATACAGAAAAAAAGAAACCATAAAAGTAATTCGGAGCTGGTAGAAAGAGAACTTTTTACCATTTGATATTCAAATGTTTTTCTGCTCGCAAGTTTTACCGATGAGTTTTTTTTCGAGTACAATTTATTTATTTTTTTTTTTATTTCACCATCCTCGTCCTCGTCCGAGCTAAACGTAAGTAAATATATGTGTACATGGCTTATATGAAATCAATATAAAATGCGCATTTCTCTTACAACAATTTCCAAATTGAATGCAGTTTACTAATAAATGTTTATTCGTACAATATTCTATCGATTTACAATTTCGTCGTACTCATATATTAAAATGTAACACAAGACACATACAGTAAAGCTAAGGAAGAATCCATCTATATATAAATAAATAGGAGTGCCTTCGTGGCATCGCAAAAGGAAGGAACATTAATACGCCGGAGAGTCAACCTCAGCAATTGCATAGGTCAGAACTGATTCATCACCAAGGACCCGGATTTTGGGAAAAGAGTTGAAACTTCCCGATAAAGCATTTCAATACGCAACACTCATTGAAAAGGATGACGCTCGAAAGAACTAGTTCGAGTATAAAAGAAACTAATTTTTAAAAACTGGCGAAGTCGAATACCCTGAAGGGTTGACGAGCTCTGCGAGGAACCGAATTGATGATGACTTAAAATGTTATCTGAGTTTATATAAGTAAGAATGATGCGAAGGAAACAAGTTAAAATTACATAATCTAACCAGCTCTGCAAGATGTGAAATATTAAAACCACAAACTCTACCCAGTTCAAGTTGAAGAAGTTATACATGTTACGAACCTCAACCTCTTCAGTATCGACTTATTCATTAATTTAGGGAGTTTGAATTTTACTCAAGGCTCGTCATTTAGACATTTCAAAAAAAAAAAAAACATTTGCAAAAGGAGATAATAATGATCATTTGCTACGAACAAAATTTTGATACGTACTTTATTCAATGTCATATTGTCAACGAAAAATAGGTTATTACGATCTATAGACTTACGGCGGATAAAGGGGAGGGCGGATATCAACAAAATCTGTTTCGGGGTTCTAGAAAACCACTACGACCATTTTTGGCCAAGTCAAATATTTATTCCCTCCCTCTCCCGAAACTAAAAATAAATTGCTCAGCTTAGTATCGACCAAAATCGATCAAATTTGGGAAACAGGCTTCGATTAGCGAAATATTCGATACTCTGAGGTGGGCATGACCTCGGATCAAAATTCAGTAGTGGCCAAAGTTGGGGGAAGGGTTGCTGAGAGGCTAAAATCGCAAAAATTGCTTTTTTTTGAGTCAATCGATAGACAATCCAAAGTTGTACACATATCCAAAAATCAGCCTCCTAGGTCAATTACGAGAGAAGATATGAAGAGGTTTCACCTTTTTGAACTTGAAAAAGCACTCTTTCTCCCCTATCACTCCTCCAAATTGAGCGAAGAAGTTGAAATTTGATGTGTAAACCTGATACGAGCCGTAGATATGCTTTTTGGGATTTCGACGACTTTTTAGACTCATTACGCTTTCGTATAGCCCAGAAATGTGATTTTTTGAGCGGGTCTTCTTTTGTTTCGAGTTTGCTGTTCCTCGCATATCACCCCCTCCTCCAACCCAATTGAAATGGGATGTTGAAATTTAGTACGTAGATTCAACATAGGTCCTGTGTAGGGATGCGTTTTGGTAAGGTCGACTTTCAAGCCTCATTGCAACCCCTACCCCTCCTCAACCTTTAACACTAATTTGGAAAAAAACATCACTTTCCGATACTTTTTTTCAATTCACATAATTAAGGGTACTTTTCGAATTTTTTTACTACCATCTTAAAATTAAAAAAGTCACGGAGTGGAAAAGATCCTAGTTGAAAAGCTTGAAGAGCAGAAATATTGCGACATATTGACAAAGTAGAGTTCAAAAATTATTGGCCATTTAAGCCAATCTGTGAACTCTATTTGAGCTGCAAAGTTTTTTAAAAATAATAACAAAACAATTTCAAGCAAAAAACTTACCAAGGGCTAGAACGAAATAAAGACGAAAGTTGTTGGGAAAACAAATATTTACGAAGTTAAAAATAAAGATTAACCGAAGAATTACTTACAATTTTGACAGAAAATTCTACACAAAATACGACTTTTTTGTGACATTCATGACCCAGCAGGCATTGAGAAATTAAAAACAATGCTTGGTTTTTACTTCTCAGAATTTTCTCCCCAAATTTTAGACAATATTAAAATCTTATAAAGCTCATTCCCTGCCAATTCAAGTTTATTGGGCAGAATTTGAGCAAGTTCAGACAATACCGAGCATGTTAAACGACACATAAATATTACTTCCTTTCAAAAATAGGTTTACTGAATCCTCAAGGCTCACTCTGGCAATCATGTACATTGTCAACACAGTAAATTATAGAAATTGCTCTCTACTTTGCACATAGCTACATGAATTCGTAGGCGACAACACCATATTAGGTACATCAAGTTTCAACAGCGAATATCTTATTCAGTATGTTTTTCAAATTTATCTCAAATAAAATTTCCACATCTTTTGATGAGCGCAATACATTGCATATTTTCAATATTTCACATCTTGACTGGGCTACCCTATTCGACAATTGCCAAACTGTAGAGTTAGCTCATTCATTAGAAATTTTTTCCATCGTTCAGGACAAAGTAGGCAGACAAAAACTATACCTACTTACGTACCAAAAATCACCTATACGGAACTATTCGTTTTGTTCATACGCGATAATACGATAAAATCTCGAATAGACTTTGATAAAGAGCCACCGCACAAGCCAGAACACAAAATACGCCTATGGCGATATTTTTAATTAGTATTAAAACAGATAACGCGGTACTCCGCGTGTCATTCCAAACAATAACGCTTTCTAGTATAAGAGGAAGTAGAACCGAATCGTACGGATAGCTGAAACACGATATTAAATTAATGAAAAGACTGAAAGTCGGTATCACCATGGCTAACAGTACAATGAATAAACCCAACATGGATCTGACAACGTATTCGTAAAATTTAATACATTTAGATTTTTTGAAATAGTTCGCCCATCCACCGAACCATAACGTTTGGAAAATCATAAAAAACGATAGCGCACCTGCTCCAATCGAACTCACCACGAACGTGCAATTGGTTATCAAGACGATTCGATTTTCCGGTAAATTATCGACAATATTTTGTTGTATCTCGTCACCCAATTTGAAATACGCTACCAAAGGGAACAAAACATTTAACAAGGTGATCACAAATATACTAACATTTACACCGCCGAAAATTTTCTTCAAATTGGAGGGATATTTCATTTCGAGCTTTAGAGGAAATATCAACGGCGTAAAATTTATTATAAAGAATAAGGAAAATAAATAATTAGGCAAACTAGATACGTCGTTTATCATGACAACGCGCGGATTTTCCATTGGATTAATCATCACATAGTACAACACTTCGAATATAACCGCAATCATGGTTATCGTAACGAAATAAGAGAAAAATGCAATCGCTTTGATGTGTGGGAACCAACACATGATCATTACTGGAATTAAAAGACACAGCAATACAAACTGATCGGTCGTTTTAAGGTTGAAATACGCTACGATTATTTGTACGTTTTTGTTTATGTAAAATAAAGCGAAAGATAAACCCATTGTCCAACTTAATACAATTTCAAACTTTAGGTAGAAATTTAACCAGGAACCAACTCGAGGACATCTATATTCGTCGAACACACTGTCAACTAACGAATACAATGTTTGCTGTTTAATTCTTCTTTTTTTTTGAATATAATCGTCACACCAAATGAGCACTCCCATCGTGTACATATAAAACAACGAAATTCCTACCGATCCCAGTATCCCGAGCAAATATCCTACGTCTTTGAAAAGAGCGGGAATTATGAAGATGGCCGGACCTTCGATGGTGATAAAAATTTGAAAAACGAATTCAGCCCACGAGATACCTTTACGTCTGAACGCAATATTATGCAATTCGGCAACATCCCGAAATCTGGTACTTCCATCAGCAATGGTATTAGCCACCGGTACATCATTTTTCGGCTGAGACATCACGTCACCGTTTTGATATTCATTTTCCACCGAAGTGTGGTTGTAAGGCGACATATTACAGGGACACTGTTTCACTGTTTGCTTGAACTGATCACATGTCTATGGTATAGTTTGCATTTCGTGATACTACTTGTTTGTCTATTGAACACCTTGGTTTGAGGTTATTAGTAACGTGTTAAAATTGACGTGATTTGTTAGTGTTTTCTTTTTCTTTGTAAAGATAACGACTCAAAGTCGTCATAGTTGCCTTGTACAGTTCGCATTAAACGTAACCTAGACATTAGCTTATCACAGAAGTGATACGTAAATTGTTAAGTGAAGCGACTGTATGTTAAACATAGCTCAATCGTACATCATACCCGTAAGTACGTAACAGCTTTACACTATCGTGTGAATCAGTTTTCTGCTTGATGGTATCTTCACCAGTGGTTGAATAAATTTTCAACTTTTATTTTACATTTTGTTGTCGTTCCGGTAAGACATACACATAAATTACTTCGGTAAAATCAGCACTGAACAGAGAGGTAGATTTCGTGGCCCTCTCACCAAATGGGCCAAAGGTGTGAAAACCTAACAGGAATAAGATAGAGCATCGTTAGTGTACTAAAGAGCATGTATTCCCGACATTAGAGCAGCCTTCTTTCCACCTTTTTTTGAAAAAGTCTTTGGTTGATGCTGTAGAAACAACACCCCCCCCCCAAATTACGGTACTAGGGCGAAAACCATACGAGAGGATATAGAGCATTGTTAGAGCAGTTAAGAGAATCTATTCCCGACATTGGAGCAGCACCCCTCCCGTCCCTCCTCACCATTATTCTAAAAAAACATCTAGGGTAGTGGAAACGATAGAGTCACTTATTCAGGGAGGGGAGTAAAAACCATACTACGAGATAGAACGTCGTTAGCACTAGCCCGGATGTTACAGCAGCCTCCCCCCCTCGCTATTTAAAAAAAAGTCTTGCAATGGTGCAGAATGATACCTGAAGCGTAAAAAACAATTTTCAAACACACCTTTAGTAACACGCATACATTTTTAAAGTGTTCAAATAGGTAGTGATTAAGCCGTAGTTTTCATGTAAGTCGCCCCCCCCTCAATATGTACGGGTTAGAAGGTCGAATCTGTTCCCGAAAGCGTTTTGAACGATTCTGAGACCAAAAGGTGGATCATATAGGAAAAAAATATTGACCAAAATGTTAGACTCCCATCAAGATTATTTCCGGAGATAGTATGGTTTTCACTCCACTTCCTGAATTAGTGACATATCGTTTCCACAGCCTCCCCAGATGTTTTTTTTAAAGGGATGGAGAGGTGGAAGGGGTGCTGCTCTAACGTCGGGAATAAATACTCGCTGTATTTTCCTTGTATGGTTTTCGCTCCTGTACCTTAATTTGGGAGGGGCTGTCCTTTCTACAGCCCCTCCCAGAGCCTTTTTCAAAAAAGAAAGGAAGGGAGACTGCTCTAACGTCGGGAATGCATGCTGTGAACTGCTCTAACAATGCTCTATCTTCCTGTATGGTTTTCACTCCCTTACCTCCATGGCGGGCAGTCATTTCTACAGCCCTCCCAAAGGCTTTGTTAAAAAAGGGGGGAAGGATGACTGCTCTAACGTTGAAAATGCATGCTCTCAACTGCTCTTATTGATGCTCTATATTTTTGTATGCTCCCACTTCCTCAGTTGAGGGGTGAGGGAGGGAAGCAACGAAATCAACCTTAAACACGGGTCCAATTAACGCCTAAAAATTTTTCACACGATTACATAATACCATCTCTTGAATAACACATTCAAAATTGTAATACAGCATCTTCCCTCATACTCGAATGTGGATGATCAAATTTCCAATAAGAAAAGTCATCATAGATTTATTTCAAAAATTAATAGGAACACTGTAAAATACATAAGTTTGAGGAGCCTGTTTAACATACTAACTGGAGCTGCATTACTTCGAAGTTGTAACGAGGGAATGGTCAGAAGTGTCCATTGCCAATCTGCAGAAACGGTTGCTCATCAAGTAGTTTTGCGTGTGCCTTCACACTCACCATTTTTTTTCCGGTACGCGGCCAGTTTTTGCGCAGCAGTGTTGTCAACATTAAAAAGAATGATAGTACAGAAATTTTATTATTTTATATTTTAAAAATATATGTATAAGGGCTGGGTAGGGACCGATGAAATGAGTTAAAATGGTCATATAAACAAGTTGCCCAACTAAAAATTTAAAGCGGTAGTGATTTAAAAAAATCAAAAATTCGTAGAAATATTTTTTGTCCTATTCGCTGAAATTTACATTTTTTCTCTTTTGTAAAATGCGTAAAAAAAATCGTGAGGGTGCTCGATTATTTCGATCATTACGCGTCTAACCATCAACCTATCAAGACAAACGACCACATCATCACCTTTTACACAAAATCACCTCTTTTCTGGTTTAAGCTCCAATATTTTATCTATGATAGCTGTCCTGAAAGATTGAGTTGAATATACTGAAAAATTGTCATGTCAAAATATCTCTACTCCTTCAATTCAGAGGTCAATCAAACATACATACATAGACTCAATAAGTGTTGTATAGTTATTGGTTGAAGGGGGTCCATATCGAGATGGTGAACCCTGTATGTGAGGAGGTAAAAGTGTTTCTCTGGCGGAGGGATTGATCCACGGGAGGGGGAATTAGAAAAATATGCAGCTAAACCAAATTTTTTCTCTGCAGCTCTAAGAACTAGAATCAATCGTAAAATTTCTCTCAACATTCAGATCGCACAGAAGCTCGTTTTTGGCCATTTGCATCTGTACTATAAAGAAGTAGCGAATTACCCGGCGCAGACGAAGAAACTCGCTTTATTCTCAAAACTAATGTTAAATATTACAACATACAACAGCATTACAAGCTCTCAAGTACGCTTAAATGAAGTTCTAAATAATTTTTTGCTTCAAGTGCGTATAGGAAGGTACAGGATCCTTATCAGAGATGTATTAGAATATATCCGAACCAACGGATATCCGAGCAGATTACTTACCGACGTCGCATCAATTTTCGATCAATAATTTGTGCTACACATTCAACCCGGATTCTAAAATAACGAAGGACCAGGAAAGGGTAGATATAACTAGTTCTAAATATTCAAATATATGGCGGATGAGGTGAAAATAAAAGTTTCTTTTGTTTCAAATGCGGAGGTTTTCAGAGACTAGAATCCATTTTCCGCAAGCGGTGAGGATAAAAGTTCAAAATTGAGACAAATTTTCGAAACTTTATTGGGGTATCGAAACAAGGGTAATTAAACCTCATGATTCCAAATTTGGTACTGACAGCGACAATAGTTTTCACACAAGCCCCCATAGGGTGTGAGTGGGAAAGAAAAATAAAAAAATCCAAAAATTGAAAGAATTTCCGAAATTTTGGACACTTTATCGAAACGTAGTTAACTTGACTCGGTGATTTTGAATTCGGGTACATGACTTTGATTTCAATACTTGCCTCATAGGAAAAAGTCAAAAAAAAAAAGGGGGAAAGTTGCAAAAAATTCCAAATTGACAGAACTTCCTAAATTTTGAGTACGATATCGAAACATACGTAGATAATTAGACCAGATATCTCCGTTTCCACACATACCTCAATGTGCAAAAGGGAAAAAGGAAGAGGCAAAATTTCAAAATTCAAAAAATTTTTGAAACTTTAATGTTTTGATACAGCGTTTGAAATTTTGAGAATTCTGTCAATTTTGGATTTTTCATCAACCCCCCCCCCCTCCTTCTTCACCAGTGAGACAAATATGGAAATTAAAGTCATATCAATACAGGATTCTAAATCACCTGGTAAAATTACCAACGCTTCGATAACTTATTTAAAAAAATTCAACAGTAAATATCTCATTCATCATATTTTTCAAATTCATCCCAAATAAAATTGTCATGTCTTTTGATGAGCAGCATTCATATTCTCAACATTTCACATTTTGACCACGCTACCCTCTACGTCGATTGCCAAATTTTACTGTTGACTCTTTCCGTGGAAATTTTTTTCATCATTCCGGAAAAAGTAAGTACACAAAAACTATACCTACTTATGTATCAAAATATGCGCCAAAGCTGTACAATCATAGGCGCAACCAGAAATTTTTCAAAGTCGGAGCTCAATTTGAAGTCGACGAAAATTCGTAAAAATGGTATTGTTAGGCCATAAAAATTGAATTTCTTGGGGTTTGGGTATAAAATTTTAAAGCCTCAATGATAAAGTGATAGGTTTTCAACAGTTTTGGTATAAGAAGTAGTGTAAATGTAAAAAAACATTCAATTTTTTCATGCTTGATAAGGAGGAAGGCCATAGCGCAGTATTCACTCCCCTCAGTGTGCCATTGTGTACAAAAATACCATACGGACCTATTATAGGGTATCTAACAGATTTATTTTGAAAAATTACTTCTTTTTCACTACCTGTTACATTACCTTTTTCACCAGATTTTCAGAAACCTTTCAATTTGACACCTTCCCCGCCCTCAAACCAAATTTTAAGAAACCTTCAGCAATAAATAATCAACGAGATCAAATTCATCGCAGCAAAAATTTTAAATGAAAGAAAATTTTTATTATGAAGCATAAAACAATTACATGTCCTTCTTCATCGAAGATACGCGATTTTTCGAGTAATTTTACAAAAATATTTTTTGTCTTGGAATTTTTAATTTTCCAACTACTTTTCTGGAAATTTTGCATAAATTCACTACTTTTTCACTACTTTTACAACCTATACTAAAAATCACTTCGTTTTCACTACTTTCACCACCACTTGGATACCTTGTGTTAGTACCGTTCATAAGCGATAATACGATAAAATCTCGATTAAACTTTGATAAAAAACCACCGCACAAACCACAACACAAAATACGCCTATGGCGATATTTTTAATTAGTATTAAAACAGTTAACATGGTACTTCTCGTGTCATTCCAAACAATAACGCTTTCCAGTATGAGAGGAAGTAGAACCGAATCGTACGGATAGCTAAAACACGATATGAAATTGATGAAAAGACTGAAAGTCGGTATTACCATAGATAAAAGTACAATTATTAAACCCAACATGGATCTGACAACGTATTCGTAAAATTTAATATATTTGGATTTTTTTAAATAGTTCGCCCATCCGCCGAACCATAACGTTTGGAAAATCATATAAAATGAAAGCGTCATTCCTCCAATTGAGCCCACCACTAAAATGCAATTGGTTAACAAGACGACTCGATTTTCCGGTAAATTATCGACAATATTTTGTTGTACCTCGTCACCCAATTTGAAATACGCTACCAAAGGGAAAAAAACATTCAACAAGGTGACTAAAAGTATACTAACATTTATACCGCCGAAAATTTTCTTCAAATTGGAGGGATATTTCATTTCGAGCTTTAAAGGAAATATCAACGGCGTAAAAGTTATTATATAGAATATGGAATATAAATAATTAGGCAAACTAGATACGTCGTTTATCATGACAACGCGCGGATTTTCCATTGGATTAATCATCACATAGTACAACACTTCTAATGCGACCGCAATCATAATCATCGTAATGAAATAAGAGAAAAATGCAATCGCTTTGATGTGTGGGAACCAACACATGATCATTACTGGAATTAAAAGACACAGCAATACAAACTGATCGGTCGTTTTAAAGTCGAAATACGCTACGATTATTTGCACGTTTTTATTTATATAAAATAAACTGAAAGATAAACTCATCGTCCAACTTGATATAATTTCAAACTTTAGATAGAAATTTAACCAGGAACCAACTCGAGGGCATTTATATTCGTCGAATACACTGTCAACTAACGAATACAATGTTTGCTGTTTAATTTTTCTTTTCTTTTGAATATAATCGTCACACCAAATGAGCACTCCCATCGTATACATATAAAACAACGAGATTCCAACCGATCCCAGTATCCCGAGTAAATATCCGACATTTTTGAAAAAAGCAGGAATTATGAAGATGGCCGCACCTCCGATATTGATGAAAATTTGAAAAACGAATTCAGCCCACGAGATACCGTGGTTGTAAACGGACATATTACTGGAAAACTACTCGTTCGAACTGATCACATGTCTACGGCACAGTTTGTATTTCATGATACTACTCGTTTGTCTATTCAATAACTTGGTTTGAGGATTGAGGTATGATTTGTTTCATTTAGTGTTTTTTTTTTCCTAAAGATAACGGCTCAAAGTCGTGGTTGCCTTGCACAGTTCGCATTAAACGTAACTCAGACATTTGCTTATCATAAAAACGATACGTAAATTGTTAAGTGAAGCGACTATATATTAACCGTACCTCAATCATACATCATAAGTACGTAACAGCTTTACACTTTCGTATGAATCAGCAATCAGTGTGATAGTAACCTCACCATTGGTTGAATAAATATTTAAATTTAATTTTACATTTCGTTGCCGTACCAACGAATTTGTGATACATATAAATTTTGTTCAAATTAGCCCCAAACAAAGAACGAATCAATGGTCAAACATTTTCCCACGGGATGGCAGCACACTACACCTTGAACAACATATCCAAAATTGTAATAGAACATTTCCCCCTATACCCGCATTTATCACCTAAACGTGTTTTTAGCTTGATTTCATATGTCCTACTGTCAATGAAAACGAGGCTATCCTTACTGCCCTCGCATCACCGAAGGAAACCTCCAGGTTAGTAGGTTTCCTTTAGGTAGGTCGCACAACTGAGGAAACCTTCAAGTTGCATAATGAAGGAAACCTTTAGGTTACATTACACAAGAAACCAGGGTACTAATATGATAGGTTACGCCCCAAGCGATTACAGGCTTTTGGATCTAGAAACCAAAAAAATCGAACTGAGTCGTGACGTAATTTTTGACGAATCGAATTTTCCATGCAAAAGAGCACAGGAACAAAAAATTGATTTAGAAAATATCGAATTAATTTTACCAACCCAAATTCGTTAAATTTCGTATTTAATGTGGAAAATGTTGTTGAAAAAAATCAGAATAATGTACGAGAGGCTAAAAAATCGAGTGATTGGTCAAAATGGAAAAAAACTATGGAAGAGGAGGTCAGTTAAGAGGGGAGATTTCCCCATTTTGATCTCGAAAAAGGGTTATTCTTCTCGTATCTCCCATCCAGATTGAGCTGAAAATTTGAAATTTGATACGTACCACTTGGTAAGGGCCGTAGATGAGTCTTTTGAGGATTTCGACTTTTCAAACCAATTGCTCCCCCTTACAGCTCCGAAATGTGGTTATATTAGCAGGTTTTCTTATGTTTTGAATTTGTTCCTCGTAGACCGCCACTCCAATTCGAGCTAGAAAGGTGAAATTTGGTATGTATAATATCTAATACTGGTCCTAAGTGGACTTTTGGGGGTTTCGACTTATAAGCCTCATTACACTCCCTCACAGCCCCCAAAAATGTATTTTTTGTTCAGTTTTTCTCCTTTTATGAGTTTGTTCCTCGCATAACTTCCTTCCAAGCGATGCTTTTTTTCATTTTTATTTCGATATCTTCGTCATGAATCAAAATACAGAAATAACGTAAAATTAAAAATTGTAGTCAATCGAATTTCCAATAAGAAAAGTTTTCATTGATTTTTCTCAAAATTTAATACAAACGTTGTGAAATGAGTTCGAGAAACTTCATTCACGCAATCCAACTGGAACTGCATCATTTCGAAGTTCTAAGTTTAGCTAGCTTGCGTTAAACTGCATCAAAACGATCGTAATAAGCTCACTCTACTTCGTAAATTTCAAAAAAATGGCCAAAGTTTTAGATTGACGATAACAATCAATTTTAAACTGGTCACAGCCGCGTAAGTATTTTGTTACAAACATCCACGTAACAATCAAAATGAATCCTAATCATTTGCCAACTTTTTTTTTCGTTTCTTCTTTTTTTTTCCGAATCAAAAAATAATACAAAAATTCGAGTAGTCGACTGATCTATGTCGTTGGTGAACGTATGCACATAAATATATATTTATACGCAGAATAATATCAAAACTAACGAAGTCTCCAGGATTATTACCAATTATTATGAAATATACATAGCCATAATCTAAAAACTGTAAACAGTTGCGAGCTAAACCGTATAATTTGAACGTTTGTATAAGCGTTATTATGGTACCCAATGGAGAACCCTCTGCCCCCTCTCTCGGTCTCAGAATAACCTAGCTAATCTCATAAATAATGCCGTACCATCCTGATCCTGTTCCTGGTTGCTGGTGCTGTTTTAACACGACGTCATATTTCATTTTACATTGTTATTACAGTGTAATGCTCAAAATTTTATGTATCAGCTTGAATATAGGTCGGTGTTGTATTTTACAGTAGCTAGGTACCTAGACCTACTGCTACTATACCTACATACGTACGCGAGATTAAGTTCAACTACGATGCACTATGCAATGTGTAAGTCTTTCAGAATGCTCTAAAAATGGACATTTTTGTTCCTTAAATTAGGTGCTTGTTGTAAAAATTTCATATTGAGGTACAAGTAACAATCCAGCTACTATTTTTTGTGTATACTTTCGAAAGTTCGAGTTGCGTTAATTACACAAGCACAATATCACACGCTGGTTCTTTCATTTTGTTCCAATTACAGGTTCTCAGTGTCAATAAGTAATTTAGCTGAAATTTAAGCACACCCAATTCTTTATACTTAATTCAATAAAAATAAATATTTCAACTAACTATATTTTATTCCTACACCAATGAAGGCAAAATACGAGGAAGAAAAATTCTACATACTCAAAACTCGTAAAATTTTCTCTGTTTGAAGGCATCGCAAAAATAAACGAGTTAGAAGGAACGAGCTGAAATAAATTTAGCTAAATAAAATAACGCGAGGTGAAATTCTCAAAGACTCGAGTAAAAGAAAAACCAATAAAGTACAATGAGAACTAGAGACTCGTATTAACTTTGTTGCTAACGTCGTGAAAAGATGAACAAAAAGTAAAATGGCTTAAAGAAGTAGCGAATTACCCGACACCGACAAAGAAACTCGAATTTATTCTAAAAACCAATGTAAAAGTTTACAACGTACAACTACAACATCATTACAAGCTTTGAGTACGCTTAAATGTACCTCTCAATAATTTGTTGGTTTAAGTACCTATAGGTATGTGCAGGTACTAGATACGTGCTAGAAAATTATTGAAAAGTACATCCTCATAAGGAAGAAATGGGCATTGGATTAAGCTACCATAAACTTTTAATCTCACTTTAGAACAGAATCGGAGACTCGATAATTTAGAGCAATCAAATTGCTGAAACTCTGCTCATTCATTTAAGATTTCGTTATGTTTTTAAAATCAAAATATGTTCCAAGTAGATATTTCTTGGTATCCCTACAAAAATAGGTATAGGTCTGCAGTACGCATCGATCCTCTTTCCCACATGTATATTTAAATAAAATCCGAATACCACGTGGAAATTAAATAGCAGGTACACTGCAGGTGTGAAACATAAATACTTGGTACTTTCACACATATGTAGGTAGTTAAGTACTTAGTCATTTAATTTTTATTTTTTATTTTACTATTCGAAAAAATAGTATTATCAGTTCATTTTCCACCATTAAGAAACATACAGGTACATTGTGTTGTTAATGCGAATATGGTACTTGTGCATGCATTGTAAGAGGATTTCTCACACTTTCACACGAGCTTAGTCGCTAGTATTTTGAAGATTAAGTTGAATTTACATTTGGTAGATATTTGACCCTAGAATACTAAAGTATCCAAGTCTGCACTTTATCCTCTTAACGCGTAATTCTGCTGATCTGTAAATGTACGAGTATGACGTAAATTTAAACCACTAGCTCCAAGTGATGAAATTGTTTCCACTGATAGAATTTATTTTATACTCTCGATAAATTTGGCCAAAAATAAAGCCAATAATGATTCGTTATATGCACGTAATTTAACGAGTTTTTTTTTTTTTTTTTTTTTTTACGTAGAGGTCAGTTTGAAAATATTTTTTGGCAACTTTCCATTTTTCCAATACTTACAATAATATTGCTAAAATAATTACTTTTTATAAAATGCATAAACATTTTTATGTGGCTAATTCCTTCTCAAGAGAATTTTTTTAGCCTGATTTTCTATATCATATTGTCAATGGAAACTAGGATATTACAGTCTATCGATCAACGGTAGAGATTAGGGGGGGGATATCAAAAAAATCCGTTTGGGGGTCCTAGAAGACCGTTAAGACGATTTTTAGCCATGTCAGATATTTATTTTTATTTTTATTTTTTTCCTGAACATTAAAATTATTTACTTTGCTCGATACCGACCAAAATCGCTGTAATTCGGTCAATCGGCTCAATTTGGCGACGAATTAAATATATATGAGTGGGGATAACCTGGAGTCAAAATTTAGTTTTGCCCCATTTTGGAGGAGGGGGTGCTAAGGGGCCAAAATCCCCAAAATTGCTCTTTTTTAGGCCAATTAATAGAGAATCAAAAGTTGCATAACATACTCAAAAATCAACCTCCTAAGTCAATTATGAGGGGGATATGGGAGGTTTCTCCCTTTTTGATCCTGAAAAAGGCTGTTCCTTTCCTATCAGTCCACGAAATTTAGTATATACATTAAGTTGGTGCCCTAAATATGTCGTTTGGGGGGTTCCAACTATTTAGTTCAAATACACTCCCTCACACTTCCAAAAAAGAGGTTTCTTGATTGGATTTTCTCATGTTTTGAGTTTCTTGAGTTTCATAACTCCCCTCCAAATTGGGCTAGGGAGTTTAAATTAAGTATGTCCCGGCTGTAGGGGTCCTTGGTGCGTCTTTTGGAGGTTTTATATTTTTTAGCCTCATTGAACCCTTCCAACGTGCAATGCTTAGAATCAATTTAAGTTGATGTGCCACAGACAACATAATTATAGTTTTAAACAAAGCATTAGCATCATCGACTTTATCTGACAGGGATTGCCAATGTTGGGTAAAAATTTCAATGATTTTGAAGTCGATAATTCTGACACAATACTGTCAATGAAAACCAGGCTATCCGAGACTATCGACCTACTGGGTGGGTGGTTGGGGGATATGAACAAAATCCGTTTTGGCTCCCTGATAGACCACTGAAGCCATTTTTGGCCATTTCAGATATTTATTCTGTTCGGTTGTTTATTTCATACTTTTTTCCTACGCTAAAAATTATTTACTTAGCTCGATACCAACCGAAATCTGTCAAATTTGAGAATTAGTCTTACATCAGTGATTGATTTGACATTTTTGAATTGCGATAACCTTGGGTTGAAATTCAGTTGAGTCCAAATTTGGAGGAAGGAATGCATAAGTACGAGATAATAACGGACAAGTGGTTGATGTTCTTCATCCAGTGGAGGTAGAAATTATTAATATCCAATTGATAGAAAATCAAAAGTTGCATAACACATCCATAAATCACTTTTCTACGGTTTATACGTCAATTAAGATGGGAGATATGGCAAATTTGTTTCACTTTTACCTCGAAAAAATGATGTCACCAAAAATGCTAAGAAAGTTGCCAACTACAAGGTTCACTATTGAAAACCACGATTTGGAAAAATTTTTCGTTCTCGAAATTTCACATCAATATTTTCTTCTGGGTAATAACATAGATTTTCAAGATGAAAAAACTCGCGAGTCCGTGAGATTCAGACAAGACAATTGACAAGTTTCGAATTAACTTGATATTGTCGGCAACATCAACTCGCGAAAATTATTTACAAACGTTCCAAAAAATGCTGAATAATAATCTTTCATCGACTCGAATTTCTGTATTTTGTAAGGACCACTATTCTTCATCAATTTGCGTAGACCGTCATGTAAAAAAAAAAATTAAGATTTCAACAACTCTACTCTGAGTTCTGATAACCGTGAAGACCACGTTGTTATAACAAAGTAAGCGAAGAAAAACACACACCTACTCCTTACTCACCCATCTGCTACGTAAGATATAGAAAATACGTATTTTTGTTAACGAGAAAAAAAAGTTAACGAGGAAAAGTGTACTATTTTATTGCAAACGGTCTTCGTAACGGTTGGAAAAATGGCAATGAGTTGGAAAGGATGTAGCGAGCGATTTTTTCAAAACACACACACACAATTAGCGATACTTTTATCGGTTGCAGGTGGCTATCGCTTTCAGCGATTCCCGCCCAATATTATACTTCATCGGGTGGCTCTACGCGACCGGTCCAAATGTTCCAGCAAAAATATCCTTCAAATTGTTCCATGGGGAAAAAATTCTAGAAACGTATTCCAACTTAATTATTTCGATCAATAACCATAAATTTTCTATAGAGTACTATCTCGTTACTTTTATTTTTATTTTTTTAGGCTAATGGTAAAATGCGTTCTTACGTTAGTAGGAAAAATCGATTTCAAAGTAAATTAACGAAGCGGAAGATGTGATCGAGTTTCGAGTTTCATAATAATTAGAAGCTAGGCATCGATTCTTACGAATTCTTTTTCCTCTTCATTGTACGTAGATGTACATTATCGTACGCTAATCGATTATACTAAATTTTGAACGTGAGAATTGTAACGAATGATAAAATTATGAATAATTTAAAAACGCAAGATGTGCCGAATAAGTTATTTATTTAATATTTCTTAGGAGTTCAAACCAAGAGAGTACCAAAGAAGAGCTATTTCGAATTCGAATTTTTCCGGTCTGACGGGATCAAAAAATCAGCTCCCACGCGATGACTACATAACTACATCATTTTGAAGTATTGTACTAACTGAAGGGAATCCCAGGCGAGAATTTCAACACTCCTGCATTTTTCTCTACCCTATAACTCCATCCGAGCAGCAAGAAATCAAGTTTTTGTTTAATTAATGCATTTTTAAAAACATAAAACTCAATCTTTCGAGTTCACAAACTTTTCTTTTCGAAAAGCTGCATGATTTATTTTTCATGGATAATTTGAGAAAGTACAAAAGCTCAAAAATGACACAGGAGTTTTACTACGAATTACACATATATATTAGGATGTAATGAAGAAAAAATTACCTCGAATTTTTACCAAATTTGTAAAGGTGGTCGACTTTAAGTCTTAAATTGTTGTGTCGGAAGTTAACGTTTCCATTGAATTTTGATCAGTCATAGATAAAGAGTGAAAAAAAAACATACCTTGGATTCTGACTATTTTCATCGAGGACATTAAATTTGGGTGAGAAAAACATCATACAAAATTTGAGTCCACTAGCTCAAAGAGTGGTGGCGCTGGGGTCAAAAAATAGGACTATTTTCGAAAAAAAATTTTTTCTTAATTTCAGCCCGCCTAACTATTCACGAAACTTCGCTAACTATATCAGAATGGGGCACTTTGAGTTTATACATCCCCTTGGCCTATCGGTCGTACGATCGGATATTACTTTTATTCAAAATAAGCTTTAAAAGTTTACGGATCCCAAAAATTGAATTTTTACGTTGAAAAAAGATTTAATAACTGATTTTATTCCACTAAGAATGAGTCCCAACGCTGTAGAAAAATTTAATGCTTAGCGTTACCAACCGAAAGAGTGGTCATCATCAGTAGGTCTCAGTCGCTTACGACCGTATGCGCCATCTACCACGAACCTGCGCCTGTGAAGCAGCTCTTACCACAAGAGCCCATTCGTGCTTTGATGATGTTAGACCACGTGGTCGGAGATCTTCCGCTCCCTCTTTTACCAGGGGCCTTACCGAAGAGACTGTCTTTTTCGAGACTTCCAACTTCTTTCCTGGTCACATGACCAAAATACCTTAGAATGCGTTTCTCGCATAAAACACTCAGCCTGACTGGCTCCTGTATTTTGCTGACAATTGAAACGTTGGTTCGTCGCACTGTACACGGTATCCTCAGCATCTTTTGCCGAACCCATATCTCGAAGGCGTCCATTCTTCTTTCATCATCCACCTTCAATGTCCATGTTTCCGTGGCAAAGAGGAAAACAGAGAAAACAAGTGACTGTATCAGTCTCTTCCTTGTCTTTCTGGAGATCTTGTTATTACATGAGATATTACGCAGTCTGGTCATAGCTGATTTGCTCACAGCGATTCGGGTGTAAATACGCTTTGAACCGGTTGTTTAAGATTTGTAATATGGCTTTGCTCCCATATAGAATTAGAGCGTTGAAAGAAAGGTAAGCCTGGACAAAATACTCAGTGGAGATTTTTTTGGATCATTGCACTCTGGATGGTGCGTTATTAAATACAACCAAAATCCTAAAAAATCCTACCATTCCATTTCGTCCTTGTAAATGTTTTTTGTGGAGCCCTGGAGCCCAAGGTGACATTGTTATAAAGTTGCAACTGAGGCATCAAAGGGCATTAAAGTATTATGCTGAATACAAATATTCTATTCAGAATGTCGACATTTCTTTTAAACTTCAAATTTTTGAAACTCAAAGTCTAAAAAACTGTTATTTTCCAAACAGTGTGATCAGTTAATAATGGTGAATCAGCCTCCGAATGGAATTCTCAAACTGTTCGGTGTAAGTCTGTCTTCAAGGCCTGAAAAGTCACCGGTAAACGTTTTGGTCCTCTGTTTCTCCAATGGTCTGTCCTATAGCTATCGAAACGCTCGAAATTTAAGTTATATTTATAATCCACAATGCTTAACAAAATTATGGGGGTCGAAATTTTTACCACTGATTTTTCAGACTTTGGGAATCAACTTGCACTAGATAGTGTGAAATTGTAGCCAGCGGTAGATTCATTATTCTTAACTCTTCATGATGTTTGGAAAATAACAATTTTTTAGACTTTGGGCCCCAAAAATTAGGGGTTCAAAAAAGTATTGGCATTTCAAGTAGAATATTTGTAATCAATGTTCTTCAAGTTGTATATAGCATATCCAAAAATCAACCGTCGAGGTCAATTAGGAGGGAAGATATGAAGATTTTCCCGCTTTTTGACCTTGAAAAAGAGCTCACCCTCAAAAATGCGGGTTTTGGTCGTTTTTCCTCATTTTTTGTGTTTGTTCCTCGCCTAACTCCCCTCCAAATTGAACTAGGAACTTGAAATTTGGTATGTATATTCAGTCGGGACCCTAGATGTGTTTTTTAAGGGTCTCGACTTTCCAACTCCATCAAATCTCCCTTACAGCCCCAAAAATGCGCTTTAGGCTGGGGGCTCAAATGATGTACAGTGCCTTTCCCACTCAAAATAAGTGTCCTCAGTGAAAATGTTCAATATCTATGGTATGTTTTTTCCCCGCTCCACCCTGATGTCAGTGTTTAGTCGAAAAAATGCTATTAATGTACTAAATGTTTGCCAATAGTAAGCATTAAGCAGCAGAGTTTCTACTGCAGAACGCCTTTGTATCATACTACTGAGTCATTAATATACATAGACGAACCCAATAATAAAAATTTGGTAGTATGAGTACTGTAGAAAACTACACGGAAGAACTACCAAAAAGTGATAATAACAAGTAAATATTTCAGTAGTAAAAGTACTGCTGCAAACTACTGAGAATGGCTTGAATTTTCTACTTGAAAACTACTACTAAATTTTTCAGTAGTTTTTCAATAGTATTTTCTTGTTAAGAGTTCACAATTTACAAAATTCAAATGGCTAAAAAAAATTTATCGCTATAATTAGCGCAAATGAAGTATAAAATTGTCACTTCAAAGATACCCTTCGTGAGTAAAAATTCCAAGGTAATTAAGCTTGGTCATTGGCAAAAAAATTTCAAAGTAGATTGAATTTTTTAACGCGTCATTTTTTTCTCACTCGAAACTCCATCCCTATTTCCCACTCGAAAAATATCTCGTCGTAACAACGCATTTTCTTTCATTCCTTCGAACAAATAGTCTTTCCTCTCATACTCCTTGATACGAATGAAGTACACACATAGGTACATCGTGTAATTGGTGCGAGAAATTCGCCGATGTAATTTCGAGTTGATGAATAATTTGAAACATGCAAGGTGTCCGCAACACATATCGAAATAGTAAAGAGAACGAAAACACAAACGTATGTACGTGTATGGGCGCACCAGCTGAAAAATGTTTTTTAATCTGGATATCTAAAATGAACGCGCCAAACGAACACACAAATCCACCTGAAACGTGTTTAATCATTCACGTTTTTAATTCATTTTTTATTATGTACAGGCTATAGTAGTAGTATAGGGTTTTATAGCAGGGCATATCAAGACCGAAAGAACACCATCGTATTACGAGAACCGAACGAGTTTTTTTTTTTTTTTTTTTACGACCATCGAGTTTACGATTGCAATTTTAAAATTGAAAAATTTCCCTACTCGTTGTTTGAAAAATAAGTATGAAGAGGGTCGCTGCAAATGTACATCTCTATGTACTTTTTTACAATTCGTAAAAAAAAAATACCAGAACAGAGGTGGAGTTCGCTGTACGTACACTTCGCTATAATTTAAAAACTAAGTATAATATTTTCTTCTCTGTATTCTACTGCCATCAGAAATTTTGAATTAACTTTTCTATACGTTACGGAAAATTTTCAAAAAAAAATTCTTCCCTTTACTAGATCATACTTCATTAATCACCATCCACTCTCGAGCTCGATGGTATTAATTTTAGATTCAGCTAAATTCATACTTCAGCTACGTACAATGACTTCATATCTCGAAATTTTTCATATACATCCCAACTCCCAAGCCTGCAGGCTTTCTCCACTAACAGATGAATCATACCAGCTTCTTTATTCGCTAAGTTAACCGGCAAACGTAGGTACAAACTTTCCACGCTAAGGTAACTCGTTAAAGGAAAGAGTAGAACGAGAGATGGTCGCTAGATGGTGCGGGAGTTTAATAAAACGTCGCAGCGTGTCATTGCTGTAAGGTTGTCTTTATTTGGTTTATTTAAATAAATGGAAATATAAATATTTTAGAATCCTGGGGCGCTTATATAGTACCAAGATGCTACGCGGGCGAAGTTTGTAGCGTTTTTCTTCGACGTGGACGAGGAAAAGGCGAGCAGCCGACGAATTCAAAAGGGTAAGTAGGCTGCCAAAGCGCAAAACAGCAACAGAGGAGGAGAAAAAAACTGCGGTACTTTTATTGCTTGCAATAACGAAGTTACGAACTTCAAAGCTTTTATACATATTTTAAAGCCGACACGAATAGCAAAAAAAAAAAGAAAGAAAAAGAAAAAGAAAGGAAAAAGGAAAAAAAAACATTTAAAAGTTTTCTTTCTCCTGTTTCCAGACATCGTTTTTATTTTTCGCGTATTGTTGCCGGCGAAAAAAATAACCTTGTGGCGATAAATAGGCGCCTTGCCTGTCTACAAGAAAGAAAATGCAAGTTAAATTCGTAATATCACATGTTGGCAAGTTGCAACAGAATAATAGAACAGAAAGTTTTTCATGGAAGATATTTTATTTACCACGAATAAGTGTTGTCGATTGAGAAATTGAAGAAAGCGATAGCAGCCAAACATAATTTTTGGGGAGAAATTAAGCGGTCTGTAATAAATTCTGTATCATTTATGTAACTGGGTGCTTATTTTAAGAAACAATTGAAATCAAAAGTTCAAAACCAGAACTAGAACTGAAACCAAAATAATGAAACTGGAATCGGATCAAATCAGAATCAGAATCAAACCATCTGCCCGATAAACACAGTCCCCACGAATCGCCGGCGAAATCCGCATATAGAAAAATAGCGACCGATGAAACTGCCAAATTTGAGAGAAAAACTTATCATATTTCTTATTGAATTCAGTGAAATTTTCCACACAACCAGTAAACGTTTCATTTTGATGACTTTGGTTTATAGATTGACTGGAAAATTGTTGAATAGAATTAGTTCTATTTTTATCTATAGGTTGACTTGGATTTTGACTACATTTATTGACATTGGTTTAAAATGTATATTGACCTAGACAAACTTCTTACACTATTTTTCTTGAAGTCATATTCTTTTAATATTTTAATCAACTCGTTAGGAGTCATTTATTTATATTATTTCTAAATCTTTTACAATACCATACAGTACTGTACTTCCATACAATATTACCTTATTTCAATACCATATTACCTTACTTTACCTTACCTTATTACCTAACCATACTATACAATATAAAAATATAAAATTTTATTATAATAAATGGAAAGTCAAATGAAAAGATACATGCCTTCCAAAATTGAGCTAGAAGGTCTAGATAGAATAATTTCAAAACATAAGGAATTGGAAGAATTGATAAAAGATGAGGAAAGTAATTTAGAAAGAATAATTCAAGCTATTGATGGATAAAAAAATAAAAATAATAATATGAAGACTATTATGAAACAATTTTTTATAGCTCTTCAACAAACAAGTATGACATCAGATATTTATAAATATGCTAATTTTAAAAATCAAGAGTTGATAGAAAATCTACTTGAGAGAGAGGAAAAATATAAGAAAATCATTCTGACACAATTGCTACATATTTTCAGCAGTGTCAAAAATACGCCACAATTGTGTCAGAAATGTGCCAAACTAGTGTCAAGAGCACGCCATACATGTGTCAGAATGGTGTCAGAATCATGCTAGAAGTTTGTCAGAATGGTGTCATAAAGTTGTCAGAAGTGTACCTCTCCGAAGTCACATTAGTGTCATAATCAAGTAAAAAGCATGTCAGATGTCATTCATGTGGCATTAGTGTACTGCCAAATCGAAGCTAAAAGTATACCGCTACACAATGTGTGTCAAAAATATGCCAATAGAATATAATTTTACAAGCGTTAAAAATACGTCATTTATACATCATTAATACGTAAAAGAAAATGTCAAACTTATAACATATCTATGCTATGATAGTGTCAACAAATATGTGTCTGAGGTTCGCCAGTAATGTGTCGTTTAAGTGTCACCTGAAACTCATAAAGTAGCCTAAAGTATACCACTTTTGCGCCATAGGATATTGATGGCATTTCTCTGATTTAAAATTGACGCAGTAATTGCAATGCCTATTAAAGTGGGCGGAGCAATCATTATTCTGATTGGTTAAAATTGTTGACGCGTCACATGACATTAAACTGACGACAATTGCACGAAGGGTGTATTAACGGCCTACAATCGTGTCATTATGAAAAATGACTTTTGATTAATACAAAAAATTGATTCCCAAAGTGTTTCAGTAATCAGTACTAGATTCGCATGCGAATCACTTACGAATTATACACTAATTTTGTGGACATTTTTGTGATTTTGTTTTCTGAAAATGTAGCATTTGATTCGTCATCGAAAAGTATGCTAAATTACTGTAGGAAATCACAGTAAAAATTGCTCTAAATCTGTATATGTAACCCGTTTTGTATGCGAATAACATGCGAGTAGTACGCTAACATAGCGAAAATCACTTTTTTTTTAGAGAAGCTGATGGTAAAAAAAATGAACATTGATCTATTGTGTATTTAAAATGATTGTCTATGTTGACATACGCTGTAAACAATTTTGTTTATACCAAAAGAATTGCTCATATCAAATAAATTTTAATAATTTTTTATGACCGTCTCAGTATGTGGTACCTACATATTATGTAACATAAATACATTGCTCTTTTTTCAAGAATCTGTATTTAAGTGATAATATAATACAGTATTATTTCATGTCCACGTTTTATTATTAGACTAACCTATTTATATGCTATGAAACTTCAGTACCGAGTTCAACTAAATGGTTATTGTGTGAGTTCAAATGAAGATTCAAAACGCTCTAACAGAAGTACGAAATAAAATTAGCATAAAACGATCTAGCGTAGAGTATGATAGGGTCAAAAATGCTCTAACTCCAAGAACAGTCTAGCTTGGGTAATTTTATTTGTTACGTGATAATTTACAAGTTCATTAAAACTTTGAAGAGCGTTTTATCTGAGCCATAAGATTGAAGTTGTGAAGTATTTTCAAAATTTTTTCATGTTGAATCATTATGAAGTAGGGTAGGTCATAATTATTGCGGTTCTGAGATCCTAAGGAACTCAATAAATGAATTTACGAGTTATTTTATTTGTTGAGCGAGTTGTCAGTTTGGATAAGAAAATCTGTTGAAATGGATTCAATATTATTGGTTCTTGTACCAATGAACTGGTGATGAAAAATGTGCGTGCGCTGCGGGAAAAATTGAAACAATTTGGATGCAACTTGGGTACAAAAGTTTAAAATTTTTGACCACTTTGAATTTATATTAAAAAGGTATAAACTTGATAAACTTGGATACAAAAATTTCAAATTTGAGCCTGTGCCAGAATAATTATTGCCCTATGAATTTCCATTAAAAAGATATAAAATTGATACAATTGACGTACAATTTGGATACAACTTGAATACAATTTGGATACAAAAGTTCAAATTTTTTGATCTGTGAATTTCCATAAAAATTGATGGGTCTGCGCCTGAAAGAGTAGGTATATTAAAATTTGTTTACAAGTCAGTAGCAAGATTTGAATTAAAAATTTGAGTGACTGAAAAGTTGTCAACATTAACCCATGTTCTGGGGGACCCTTTCGAGTCACGAGTAGTTGAAAGAAAATTGAGGAATCATCAAATGCAGGAAATTTTGAAAAATATATAGACAATTTATAAAAATTGGATACAAAAAAATGAAAATTTTTGAAATGAGGGAGATGAGAAATATGATGAAAATGATTAA
>FIZR01027625.1:0-11340 GCA_900060175.1 Ferrisia virgata | reverse complement strand
TTTACATTGCTTACGTAACGCTGGCCTCTGATTGGTCGAACTTTACTTGAGCTTTACTCAACTTTCCAGGCAAATTTTTCAATTTCTTTTATCAAAACATTGTGGTCCTCGGCGAGCTCTTTCCAATGGTATATTTACTTTCGCCATCCGTTACACCGTTCCAGCGTGATGCGCGGTCCAAATTTTGGACTTAATTTTATAATATATATAGATTATGGTAGCAGAGCGTGGTTATTTAAGAATAAGAAGGCAATCAAAAGCATCAAAAGTACAGGAAGAAATCGATTCTTTAAATGAAAATAAAAAGTGGGGCTATATCAAAAGGAGCGAGGTACCAAAAGAAGAAAACATTATAAATAGTAGATGGATATTTAAGAATAAAGAAGAAGTGAATGGAAGCTTGAGATTTAATGCGAGATTAGCGATACGAGGATTCCAAGATAAAAATGAATATGACGAAATGGAGATGTACTCGCCAGTTGCTAGAATAAGCCACTTAAGGTTTATATTGTCAGTGGTAAATAAATATGACTTGGAATCCCATCAAATGGATGTGAAAACTGTCTTCTTATATGGAGAACTAGAAAAAATAATTTTAATGAAGATAGACGAAGGAGTAGAAGTTGATGATGAATTTAGAAAAAAAAAATGTTTGTAAGGTCATTAAAAGTTTATATGGATTGAAAGTCTCTCCTAAACGTTGGTACGAAAAAAATTTAAGGAGAAAATGATTAAAATAAAATTTAATGTATATCCATTTAAAAGCTGTATCTTCACCTGGAGAAAAAATGGAGTAAAGTTGATGAGAATGAAGTTGAAATGGTCTCAGAAACAATGTTTCAGGAGGTGGTAGGAAGTTTAATATTTTCAAGTTAGACGACTAGACCAGATTTAAGCTATGCGGTAAACTATGTTAGTCGAAAGCAGAATGAACAAAAAAAAAGGAAGATTGGTTAAAAGTTCTACATATTTTAAAATACGTGAAAGGTACGAAGAATTTAGGTTTAATGTATGGAGAAAAAACAGAAGGAGAAAAAATTCAATACTGTGTAGAATTGTAGATGCATCCTTAGGAACGAATGATGACAAAGGAAAAAATACGTGTGGATTCGCAATTTACTTGAATGGAGATTTAATAGGATGGAGATGTAAAAAGACAAAAGCACGTCACCTTACCATCGGCAGAAGCTGAATTTGTAAGCATGAGTATAGCATGTAAGGAGTTGGTCAGTATAAAGGAGTTGTGTGCTAGAATATTGAAAATGTATACAATCCCTATCATATACGAGGGCAATAAAGCTACAATAAAAATTGCTAAAAATGAAAACTTTGATGCATTCAAGCACGTAGTAAAACTGAGCTATCATTATAATCGGTACGACGTTGTAAGGAGAAATGTAATTCTAAGATTTACAAAAGGAGCTGAACAAATGGGAGACTTTTTCACGAGAGCCTTAAACCAAAGAACAGTTTTTAGAATTTAGAAAGGAAATAGTATAGGAGAAAGTCTTCTAATGTTTAAGTAGGTATTATGTGTGAATAACTATTGTATTTTATTTTCAGAAAATGGTAACGCTATGGTAATCTAGTAGTAGGTAGTGTCGTAATATAAACAGTCCGTGTACCATTCGTATCTCAATTCGATACCACTTATAATCACTTACCGGAAGGTTAGCAAGTTGCATAATATAAAAACTGACATTTTTTATTTTTCAAAAAAACGCAATAGATTGAGTTTTACCTTAATGGGCCCACCCAAAAATTTTTTCAATGTAAATAAGTGAATTCCAATTGGGATCGCTCAAAATTTTCGTGTTGTGGGACAGCCAACTGAAAATTTATTTTTTTGCGTTGAAATAGAAAATTTCTATGTAATCTTTCAAAAGTGGGAAAATAAGTATTAAAGATTGAAAAATAAAAAATCTCGAATTAAAAAAAAATTTATGAATTTCAAAATTTTACCCTGTTTTCTTCATTGATAGACAGCTTTCAGGGTTTCTATTCCGACCATTGACTGGATAGGGGAGGGGTGTAATGCTACTCATTTTAAAGATTTTTGGTGGGGAGCTAATATTAACTTTTTCAGAAGTTATTCTCAAAAACCTGAAAAATATGAAAATTTTAAACTACATTTTTTTATATGCATATTGTCAGTGTTTTACATACCACTGCATCCTCACTCTTGATTTTTTTTGCCACAGTCGCTCACTTACATATATTCTTTAATTTGCGCCAATCGTTTTTCTTCTCTCACATTTACCTTCAAAATTGAAAATTTTTTTCCCATTTTGCTATAAAAATGTCTAAATATTTTTTTCATCCGCTGATATTTTTTTCTCCTTATAAATACAACCTCAACCGCTGAGTTGAAGGTGCCCTCCCGTTCATTCAACATTTTTTTAATGAGCTGTTCGTAATAGTTTTTTCAAAAGTTAATCACAAAAAAATGCGATGCTGTTTCATCCTGATTTTTGTGACATATTACAATCTGGAGAATTTAAAATTTCTAATCAGCATTGCGGGTAGGAAAGGTTCAATGGGGTTGAAAAGTCGATACCCTCAAAAGGCACATCTAAGGCCCATACTAAATGTATATACCTAATTTCATCTTCCTAGCTCCATTTGGAGGGGGTTCTGTGAGGAACAAACTCAAAAAATAAGAAAAAACGACCAAAAAACCATTTTTTGGGGGTTGTGAGGGGATAAAATGCGGCTGAAAGGTCGAAACCTCCAAATGGTGCATCTAACACCCCACACTAAATGTACATACAAAATCCCAGCTTCCTAGATCAATTTGGAGCAGAGTTATGTGAGGAACAAACCCAAAAAATAAGAAAAATGAGAAAAACTGATCAAAAAAATTACTTCTTTAAGGCTGCGAGGGATTGCATTGAAGCTAAAAAGTCAAAACCCCCAAAAGGCACATTTAGGGCCCCAACTAAATGTGCATACCAAATTTCAACATCCTAGCTCAATATGGCGGGGAGATAAAAGAGTTACAACTCTTTTTCAAGGTCAAAAAGGGGGGAAACCTCCATATCCCCCCCCTTTTAATTGACTTGGGAAGTTGATTTTTGGATGTGTGATACAACTTTTGATTTTTCATCAATTGGCCCCAAAAGGGGCAATTTTTGCGTTTTTTGCCCCTCAGCACCCCCTTTCCCAAAATGGGGCTAAACTGAATTTCGCTCCAAGGTCATGCTCACTCAGATATATCTAATTCGCCGCCAAATTAAGCGGATTGGCCGAATTGAAGCGATTTTATTCGGTATCGAGCGGAGTAAATAATTTTAATGTTTTGGAGGAAAAAAATACAAAATGAAAATCGTCTTAATGATCTTCTAGGGCCCCAAAAACAGATTTTGTTGACATCCCTCCTCATCCGCCGTTATTCGATAGACTGTAATAGTCTGGTTTACATTGACAACATGGCAAAGAAAATCAAGCTAAAAAATTACAAAACTTTTAGCCACTTTTTTTTGTGCAAATTTGTCATATTTCAAGAACCACTTCACCCGCACTCTCGGTATTTATACCAAAAATTCTCGAGAGTATACACTGTTTTAGAGCAAACAGCTAATTTTTATCACCATTAATTTTTTTTTTCTATAAATTTTTGAAGTGAGCGGCAACTTTGGATGAAAATGAAACCTTGAAAATAGCATATCTCAGCTCCTTCGAAGTGTTCAGTATGCAAACCATTATACATGTAAGTTTGATGATTTAACCTACCAGTGGTATAAGGATGGCGACGTTAATGCGGAACACTCGGTACATCTTTCGATCATAATTTTCGCTCAGTCTTCTGTTTATCTGCCTATCGCTCGAAAAAATTGCAGAAAAATTTATATATCTGCACAAATTTCAAAATTTTCTTTCGAACATGATTCCCCCCATCGTGAAATTATGGTTTTTTCGTTATTGGGGTATAAGCGGCTTGGCCAGAACGCCAAATTATTTTCTAAAGTCATGTAACAGTATCTGATAATTGATTACGTAGTTCGTAATTTTTGATGGTGGAGGGAAGAGGAGGGGGGGGGGCTTCGATAACTTCGAAAACCGTCGTAGCGAAAATAAACACTTACTCAAATATGACCTAAAATATGCATTAAAATTTATCGAATAGCTACTTATATCTATATATGTCATTACACGTCCATTGGAATGTACGTGGACGTGCGTATTTGTGTATTATAAACGAAAAGCCTCGTTATTGGTAAAATCACCGAACACCATAGTCGTTGTTCGTATTATGTACGTACACTATACGTATAGTGGATTATTTATGATAAAGCTACGGGTTACAAAATGACTGAAATTTTCCGGAATGGCCCCGCTAATTATAGCAGACTAATGTGTAATATCCTGTTTTTAGGGGTAACGTGTGCCGAATAAAAAAGGACTGGGACGAGTTATTTGGCAACATGGCTTGTTATACGAATAGATATTTGCCTAGTACATTGTGAAAAGACGCCCGAAACGCAACGCGAACGACGCATCGAGTTCGTCGTCGTCGTAGTCGGCACGATTACGAAATTAATGAGTTAAATTTATAACTTTGTATAGGCCAAATAAAGCTTAAAAGTGAAAATATTTACTTCGGATGAAAGTTTGGTGCGAGGAGCGCGGTGACGCGAGCTATCCACTCGAAATCGAAATTTACTAATAATTATAAAGATAAGACAAAGCACGACGATGAGGTAAAGAGTATATAATAAAAGTTTCGTACATAATGGGGAATGGCGAAGAGGAAGGGAGGAGTGAGATACGTATCTTAATTCGTGAATCGAGCAGGCGAACGAAGTCGCGAATTAAAAACTTTACAAAAGAATATCATTTTTGCTCGAAAGGGTTAAAATATTTACCATTTATTCGGTGATATTTGTCGGTCTCGATACCATCGAATGGTTATCCTGGTGGTGGTGGTGGTGGTAGTAGTAGGTTAGGTAGGTAGGTAGGTAGGTAGGTAGGTGATACCTAGATCGATGGGGTATTTTTTGTGGGGCAGCGTGATACGTACGATATACCATTTCACGACAAAAGGGTAAATATATATGATGTACCTACAATTTAAAACGACGTCTCGTGCATGGGTGGGTGGGTGAGTGGGTGAAATTTTGCTAAACGCGACCGGGTCGGGGCGGCCAGGCCGATGATGGCGGCGGCGTTATACGAAAGAGTAAAGTTACTCGTCGGGTATTAAGCACGGCATCAGAATATTACGTGTTTGTTTTGGGTGAAAAGTTGAGTAAATAAGATGGCGAAATAGCGAGCGTGCAATTTGCCACCTCGTCGCGCCTTCTTCATCTCTATCGCCATTCCGTTGATCCCGTTTCGACAAAGTTTATCGAGAGTTTTATTGTGCGTCGATTGGCGACGAACGACGAGTCTGCTATGCCTACCTAGATAAACCTATTACGTAATTTTGAAACAGTTACGAGTATTATCGATAACTTCGTCGAATACTCAAAAAAACATGACACATGTGTATGGATGAAAAATTGAAAATTTTTTCAACGAGCCACCCGGTCGTAGTGTAAACTTTTTCGCAGGACTTTATTTAAACCTTTTTTAAGTTAATCTGTCTGATTTTCCTGTTCATCGGTGTGCACTTTAGAGAAGCCTCTGCGTAATTTTTTTTTTCTACAAGATTTTTAAAATAGACCCCACAATGGCAGAAAACAAACTGCAGCAGATGAAAATATTTTCGATGCGAATAGTCCAACAGTCCAGTCAGGAAAAATCTATTTTTAGAAAAATATGTAGATGTACACGTCGTGACAAAGTCGGTACGAACACATGAAGGGTCGGGGTAATGATCGGCATGCTTCCGAGAAACTCAACATGAAAGATGTATCGTCTCATCAAAATAAAAAAAAAATGTCTTAATAGTTTTTTTTTTTTTTTTCAAAATTTCAAGTGAGCATAACTTTGTATCTGAGCTGTTGAAAAGATTAGATTTTGTTTTTTAAAGAACACTCGCGATTGCGATACGTTGTGAGAGCCAATTTGGGATATTTTTGACAAAAATTGTGGAAAGTTGTACATTTTTAGACGACGTTTTTAGCCTAATTTTTCATGTCATATTGTCAATGAAAACCAATCAGGTTGTTATAGTCTACTGACATATGGTTGAAGGGGGAGGATCAACAAAATCTCTTTTGGGGCCCTAGGAGACCATTAAGACCATTTTTTTTTTGGCGATGTTAGATATTTCAACATCGAAAGATGCTTAATAAAGCATTCTGGAAAAATGGTCAACAATTCAACGTCAACAGTTGACCGTCATCATTAGATGACATTGGTGGACCATCATCAGTGTGACGTCATCAGTAAACTGCCATCGGTGGACAGATTTTTATGGTCTAGAATGACATCGGTACACTTATTTTATGATGGATTGATTTTAAGATTTTAAGTTGAAATGTTGAGAAAAATTAGTGATGTGGTATCAGTGGATCATCGACAGTGTGACGTCATCATTGAACTGACATCAGTGGACAGATTTTTATGGCCTGGAATGACATCAGTATGATGGATTGATTTTAAGATTTCAAGTTGAAATGTTGAGAAAAATTAGTGATGTGGCATCAGTGGACCATCAGGAGTGTGACGTCATCATTGAACTGCCATCGGTGAATAGATTTTTATGGCCTAGAATGACATATGTGGACTTATTTTTATGAAGGATGGATTTTATGATTTTAACTTGAAATGTTGAGAAAAATTAGTGATGTGGCATCAGTGGACCATCAATAGTGTGACGTCATCATTGAACTGACATCAGTGGACAAATTTTTATGTCCTGGAATGACATCTGTGGACTTATTTTATGAAGGATAAGTTGAAATGTTGAGAAAAATTAGTGATGTGGCATCAGTGGACCATCAATAGTGTGACGTCATCATTGACCTGACATCAGTGGACAAATCTTCATGTCCTGGAATGACATCTGTGGACTTATTTTATGAAGGATAAGTTGAAATGTTGAGAAAAATTAGTGATGTGGCATCAGTGGATCATCAACAGTGTGACGTCATCGTTGAACTGACATCAGTGGACAGATTTTTATGGCCTGGAATGACATATGTGGACTTATTTTATGAAGGATGGATTTCATGATTTCAAGTTGAAATATTGAGGAAAATTAGAGATGGCATTACTGGACCATCAACATTGTGACGTCATCAATGAATTTACATTAGTAGACAAATTTTTATGCTTTGGAATGACACCAGTGGACTTATTTTTGGAAGGATTGGTTTCATAATTTTAAATTAAAATATTGAGGAAAATTGAGATGTTCAAATTTGACTCGTCAAAAAAGAGGACCTTGACTTTGAATCGATTTTATGATTTTCAGTAGAAATATCGTCATCCATTAAGCCGTCAACAGTTGACCTTGATTCTGGATTGATTTCAAGATTTCAAATTGAAATATAGAGGAAAATTCGAGATGTGACATCAGTGAACCATAAACAGTGTGACGTCATCATTGGACTGACTTCAGTGGACTTATTTTATGGTTTTAAGTTGAAATGTTGAGGAAAATTAGAGATTATTGAAGTTGACTTGTCAAAACTATGGACCTTGGCCGTGAACCGATGTTATAATTTTGAGTAGAAATGTCGTCATTCGTTAAGCCGTCAACAGTTGATCTTGACTTTGGATTGATTTTAAGATTTCAAGTTGAAATGTTGAAAAAAATTAGACATGTGACATCAGTGAACTTATTTCATGAAAGATTGATTTTATTATTTTAAGTTGAAATGTTGAGGGAAATTAGAGATGGTATCAATAGATCGTTGACAGCGTGACGTCATCAATGAACTGGCATTTGTGGACAGATTTTTATGGCTTGGAATGACAGCTGTGGACTTATTTTATGAAGGATTGATTTCATGATTTTAAGTTGAAATGTTTAGGAAAATTGAGATGTTTAAAGTCGACCCATAAACCATTAACCTTGACTCTGAATTGACTTCAAGATTTTAAGTTGAAAAGGAAACTTTGAACAAAGTTGACTCGTCATAAGCTGACCTTGACTTCGGATTGATTTTATGATTTTTAGTTAAAATGTCGTCGTCCGTTGATCCGCCAACAGTTGACCTGGACTCTGGATTGATTTTAAGATTTCAAATCGAAATGTCTACAAAAATTGGTTGACTTACGAATACGATTGATTTTATGATTTTAAGTTGTATTGATGACCCCAATTTTGCTAAAAATATAGAAAATTTGCCAAGTGAGAAGTATTAAATTAAAAAAGGAAGAGAAAAAATTGCACCAATTACATTAAAAATGTCAAAACTTATATTCTTTCGATGTTTACTCTTTGCGTGCGAAGAGTTCTAATTATTGAATTAAAATTTTTGATGAAAAACTCGAGATGAAAGATGACTAAGAATGATTTTTGCACTTCATGTTAAATATTGACATGGATATGTCTTAAGAGTGAGACAGTTTGCTAGCAAAATTTATGATTATGGTCTTCAATTTCAGATAGAAGTGAAATGAATGATTTTTGCATTTCATGTTAAAATGTCCAAGTTGCGTAACGTTTTTGATTTTTGATTTGAAGGTTAACTTTTTAATCAAAATGTCACGATGAAAAATAATGATGATTGATTTATGGACTTTAAGTGAAAATGTTGACATGCATATGTCTAAACTAAAAATTGGAAATTAAAAAAAGTTGAAATAAACATAATTAAAAAAATCAAATACCAAAAAAAAAAAAGAATAAAAGTATTTATTCTTTTTTTGAAAGCTAAAATCATTTACTCCGCTTGATACTGAACAAAATCGCTCAGATTCGGCCGTTAAGCTCAGTTCAGCGGCGGATTAGATGTTTATAAGTTATGATATGCTTGTGTCATAATTTAGGAAGGAGGATGCTGAGAGGAAAAAATCTCAGAAATTGTTCCTTTTTGAATTAATCGAAATAAACTCCACAGTTGTGTAAACATATCAATAAAATCAGTCTCCCAGTCTCCTAGTTCAATTAGAAGAGGAGTAGGGTGACAGCAAAAAAATCATTTTTTAAAATAAAAATTTCCATAAACCGCACCGTTAAAAAGGGCAAATACCTGTAGAAAAATTATTCCGAAAGTTTTAGCCATTTGAGTTGACATTAACACGTGTCACAATTCGCCGAAAGTCGAGGACGTGACTCCCGAGCACATAACAACGTTTCTCGCGACGACGCGTGGCGACGAGTTGCTCGAGTACGGGCTTCTCACAAAAAACGAAACAAAACGCAATTTTTTCATGTTTCCTGTACTAAAATTTTTCTCCCCTACTGCTTATTGAATAAAAAAATTGTTGATGCAAAAAACACGATTTGATAAAGTTTTACTCCCTTCGTAACGGTAAGCGCGTACACGAGCAACTCGCTACCTCGCGTTGTCGGTGGGAAATGTTACACGTTCGGGAAACTTTTGAATATTAATATCAACTCAAGAGGGATGAAATTTTGGGGAGTAATTTTTCTACGCATGTAAAAGGACGTTTTCGATTCGAAAATTTTCCATTTTGTTGTCAACCTAGAAGGGTGATATGAAGCCTCCCTCCTCTTTTTTAGACTTGAAAAACTGCTGTTCCACGCACATCTCCCCTTCAAATTGAGTTTGGCGGTTTAAATTTATCACGTTCATTTAAGAAGGGTCGCAGATGTGCCTTTTGGGGTTTCGACTTTTCAACTTCATTGCACCCCCTTACAGACCCGAGAAAGTGGTTTTTTGGTCGGTTTTTCCTATTTTCAGCTTGATTTGATTTTCTATATTGTATTTTTAATGAAAACCAGGCTATTTACCTATGGCAAATAGAGGATGAAATGTCAACGAAATCCGTTTTGGGTTCTTAAAAGAGCATTGAAACCATTTTTGTCCATGTCAGTTATTTATTCATTTTTAATTTTATTTTATCTCCCTTCCCCCTTTCTTACCTCATCCATATATATATTTTTTCGTTTACTAAAGCTTTCAATTATTGGGAGCTGTCTTAATATGCATGATTAGGAAGAGGAGGAAGAGGAAGGGAGAGGTGTAATGAAAAAATATCGCACTCATATTTCTAAATGTACACATATTTCGGATATTTTTTGAGCTGGTAGTGCGATAAGAAGCGAACCTCACTTTTTGAATTATTTTTAATATCGTGTTACCATATGTAGTGATTTATTTCAAAATGCAAGAAAAATGATGGTGCTTTCTCGTTAAAATTCGAAATGGCTACCCATTTTGATCGATAAATATGTACATATTGTTCTCAAAATGGTACCTAAAAATCACACATATGAGCCTCCTAGAACCTCCCAAAATTCCCTATTTCATTGTGTAGGCCTACGTCTCTTTCACATTTCGTTCAATATAATTTTCAAGGTCGTAATTGGTCGAAATACGTGAGATGACGCAGTTCACTTCAAAAATACGAGAATAAATTTCCAAATATTATCACGTGTGTTGAAGAAAATTTCGAAATTTTTCGCGTTCATGTATCTCGAATATGAGAAAAGTACGGTAAAAAAAACCTGTGAAATTTAGGTGGGAAATTTTCACAAATCAAGGTCATAATGTTTGGAAAGTTGTATGCGACCTCTAAAATATGAACTTTAATATTTATTTTCGAAAGACGTTCAATTTAATTAATTTTTTGTCCTTCGTGTGAAATGCATAAAATTAAAATATAGCGATGCGGCATATTGAGCAGCTTAAAATTTTTGATTTAGACCACGTAACGATTTGGACAAGTTGGCATAAAATCATCAAAGGCTGTCTTCACCGACTTATACATATTATAAAGAGGGACGAAGAGAGAAACAGCGTTGGTTGAAATTTTAACTAATAAGAAATTTTGTGTGGTGCACTTGACGTTTTGTCGTTTTCAATTTTCGTATAAATAATTTCATCTACGTGTGAAAAGATCGGAGTGTTGAAAATCTTTTCTTTTTTTTTTTTCAAATTGACGTGAAATATACTTACGAGTGAATGCGTATTTTAGTGTAGACGCAAATGGCTAAAAATGAGCCTCCGTGCGATCTAAATGTTAAAAGCAATTTTATTATTGATTCCTGTTCTTAGACGTCCAAAGAACAAATTTAGCTTGAGTGCCTATTTTTCCGACCTCCTTCCCCCCGAAGTTTCATCCCCCTTTTCTGAGAAACGCCCCTATTTCCTCACGTATGACCCGCATCGAAAATTTTCTCAAATAAAATTTGTAGCTTGAAGTATCCGGAATATTTTGAGTTATGTGCAAAATTTCGCTCAGACCACTCCCCGCCCCCCTATTTTACAAATTGTCCGTCAAAAACACGTCAAAAATCGATTATTTCTATTTTAC